>JAQJVL010000038.1:3527574-3717574 GCA_035578905.1 Stictocephala bisonia
TTAGTAGGTGGGTCTTTAATTGCAATTTAGATTACTTCCATAGTGGCTGTACTTAGAGTTAGTGGTTAGGCTATAAAGTCCACATGAAGTACAACAGTTTGTTACAACATGAAGTACAACATGCAAATCATAACTTTGTACTTAGGATTCTAAATTTGCATGTTTGGGATCTTCATAGTGGTTGTAGTTAAACTAAGTAAGTGATTTTTAAATTGGCAAAGAAAGTAGTTTCACCAGTCGTATTTACCAGAGGAGTAAGTGGGCATACAAGTTTCATTTTAAGTAAATTTCTAATCTGTCACATTTTCTAAAAATTGAAGTTTTATACATATATAACATTCAAAATACTATTAAATGTAATATAAATTTTTCTAGTGTTATGTGGAAGAACATTTTTTTGACAATTTGTAAAGGACTTAAAGTTTTGTTATACTCGCATTTGGAAACATTTTTAGGTGCCCATATTATAGAAAAATTAGTGAGATGATTAGATTATAATGATAGAATTGACACGTATTTTACCCATAAAATCGCATTTGCTCCTTGGTTTAAAAGTTTAATATCCCTGACTAAATTGAACTCCCTAAGAGCACTTCTATTACAAAACCAATTTAGTGTAGCAGTACAAACATTCCTGGTGTGGGAGTGGTGTGCCAACAAGCCGGTGGACAGGAACGTATTAAAGGATGACACATGTGGAGCCCCTGGTAATGACTGAGCTAGCTCCCAAAGGACTCTTCTACTGTACTGTCAGTTTAGTGTAGCAGTACAACCATTCCTGGTGTGGGAGTGGTGTGCCAACAAGCCGGTGGACAGGAACGTATTAAAGGATGACACATGTGGAGCACCTGGTAATAACTGAGCTAGCTCATAAAGGACTCTTCTACTGTACTGTCAGTTTAGTGTAACAGTACAAATATTCCTGGTTTGGGAGTGGTGTGCCAACAAGCCGGTGGATAGGAACGTATTAAAGGATGACACATGTGGAGCACCTGGTAATGACTGAGCTAGCTCATAAAGGACTCTTCTACTGTACTGTCAGTTTAGTGTAGCAGTACAAATATTCCTGGTTTGGGAGTGGTGTGCCAACAAGCCGGTGGATAGGAACGTATTAAAGGATGACACATTTGGAGCACCTGGTAATGACTGAGCTAGATCATAAAGGACTCTTCTACTGTACTGTCAGTTTAGTGTAGCAGTACAAACATTCCTGGTTTGGGAGTGGTGTGCCAACAACCCGGTGGACATTAACCTATTAAAGGATGACACATGTGGAGCACCTGGTAATGACTGAGCTAGCTCCCAAAGGACTCTTCTACTGTACTGTCAGTTTAGTGTAGCAGTACAAACATTCCTGGTTTGGGAGTGGTGTACCAACAAGCCGGTGGACAGGAACGTATTAAAAGATGACACATGTGGAGCACCTGGTAATGACTGAGCTAGCTCCAAAAGGACTCTTCTACTGTACTGTCAGTTTAGTGTAGCAGTACAAACATTCCTGGTTTGGGAGTGGTGTGCCAACAAGCCGGTGGACAGGATCGTATTAAAGGATGACACATGTGGAGCACCTGGTAATGACTGAGCTAGCTCCCAAAGGACTCTTCTACTGTACTGTCAGTTTAGTGTAGCAGTACAAACATTCCTGGTTTGGGAGTGGTGTGCCAACAAGCCGGTGGACAGGATCGTATTAAAGGATGACACATGTGGAGCCCCTGGTAATGACTGAGCTAGCTCCCAATGGACTCTTCTACTGTACTGTCAGTTTAGTGTAGCAGTACAAACATTCCTGGTTTGGGAGTGGTGTGCCAACAAGCCGATGGACAGGAACGTATTAAAGGATGACACATGTGGAGCCCCTGGTAATGACTGAGCTAGCTCCCAAAGGACTCTTCTACTGTTCTGTCAGTTTAGTGTAGCAGTACAAACATTCCTGGTTTTGGGAGTGGTGTGCCAACAAGCCGATGGACAGGAACGTATTAAAGGATGACACATGTGGAGCCACGGGCAATGACTGAGCTAGCTCCCAAAGGACTCTTCTACTGTACTGTCAGTTTAGTGTAGCAGTACAAACATTCCTGGTTTGGGAGTGGTGTGCCAACAAGCCGATGGACAGGAACGTATTAAAGGATGACACATGTGGAGCACCTGGTAATGACTGAGCTAGCTCCCAAAGGACTCTTCTACTGTACTGTCAGTTTAGTGTAGCAGTACAAACATTCCTGGTTTGGGAGTGGTGTGCCAACAAGCCGATAGACAGGAACGTATTAAAGGATGACACATGTGGAGCACCTGGTAATGACTGAGCTAGCTCCCAAAGGACTCTTCTACTGTACTGTCAGTTTAGTGTAGCAGTACAAACATTCCTGGTTTGGGAGTGGTGTGCCAACAAGCCGATGACAGGAACGTATTAAAGGATGACACATATGGAGCCCCTGGTAATGACTGAGCTAGCTCCCAAAGGGCTCTTCTACTGTACTGCCAATTTAGTGTAGCAGTACAAACATTCCTGGTTTGGGAGTGGTGTGCCAACAACCCGGTGGACAGGAACGTATTAAAGGATGACACATGTGGAGCACCTGGTAATGACTGAGCTAGCTCATAAAGGACTCTTCTACTGTACTGTCAGTTTAGTGTAGCAGTACAAACATTCCTGGTTTGGGAGTGGTGTGCCAACAAGCCAATGAACATTAACCTATTAAAGGATGACACATGTGGAGCACCTGGTAATGACTGAGCTAGCTCCCAAAGGGCTCTTCTACTGTACTGTCAGTTTAGTGTAGCAGTACAAACATTCCTGGTTTTGGGAGTGGTGTACTAACAAGCCGATGAACAGGAACCTATTAAAGGATGACACATGTGGAGCACCTGGTAATGACTGAGCTAGCTCCCAAAGGGCTCTTCTACTGTACTGTCAGTTTAGTGTAGCAGTACAAACATTCCTGGTTTGGGAGTGGTGTGCCAACAAGCCGATGACAGGAACCTATTAAAGGATGACACATGTGGAGCACCTGGTAATGACTGAGCTAGCTCCCAAAGGACTCTTCTACTGTACTGTCAGTTTAGTGTAGCAGTACAAACATTCCTGGTTTTGGGAGTGGTGTGCCAACAAGCCGATGGACAGGAACGTATTAAAGGATGACACATATGGAGCCCCTGGTAATGACTGAGCTAGCTCCCAAAGGGCTCTTCTACTGTACTGTCAGTTTAGTGTAGCAGTACAAACATTCCTGGTTTGGGAGTGGTGTGCCAACAAGCCGGTGGACAGGAACGTATTAAAGGATGACACATATGGAGCCCCTGGTAATGACTGAGCTAGCTCCCAAAGGACTCTTCTACTGTACTGTCAGTTTAGTGTAGCAGTACAAACATTCCTGGTTTTGGGAGTGGTGTGCCAACAAGCCGATGGACAGGAACGTATTAAAGGATGACACATGTGGAGCCACGGGCAATGACTGAGCTAGCTCCCAAAGGACTCTTCTACTGTACTGTCAGTTTAGTGTAGCAGTACAAACATTCCTGGTGTGGGAGTGGTGTACTAACAAACGATAGACAGGAAGGTATTAAAGGATGACACATGTGGAGCCCCTGGTAATGACTGAGCTAGCTCCCAAAGGGCTCTTCTACTGTACTGTCAGTTTAGTGTAGCAGTACAAACATTCCTGGTGTGGGAGTGGTGTACTTACAAACGATAGACAGGAACGTATTAAAGGATGACACATGTGGAGCACCTGGTAATGACTGAGCTAGCTCCCAAAGGGCTCTTCTACTGTACTGTCAGTTTAGTGTAGCAGTACAAACATTCCTGGTTTGAGAATGGTGTGCAAACAAGCCGATGAACATAAACGTATTAAAGGATGACATATGTGGAGCCACGGGTTATGACTGAGCTAGCTCCCAAAGGACTCTTCTACTGTACTTTCAGTTTAGTATAGCAGTACAAACATTCCTGGTTTGGGAGTGGTGTGCCAACAAGCCGATGAGTATAAACGTATTAAAGGATGACACATGTGGAGCCCCTGGTAATGACTGAGCTAGCTCATAAAGGGCTCTTCTACTGTACTGCCAATTTAGTGTAGCAGTACAAACATTCCTGGTTTGGGAGTGGTGTGCCAACAACCCGGTGGACAGGAACGTATTAAAGGATGACACATGTGGAGCCCCTGGTAATGACTGAGCTAGCTCCCAAAGGACTCTTCTACTGTACTGTCAGTTTAGTGTAGCAGTACAAACATTCCTGGTGTGGGAGTGGTGTACTAACAAACGATAGACAGGAACTTTTTAAAGGATGACACATATGGAGCCCCTGGTAATGACTGAGCTAGCTTCCAAAGGGCTCTTCTACTGTACTGTCAGTTTAGTGTAGCAGTACAAACATTCCTGGTGTGGGAGTGGTGTACTAACAAACGATAGACAGGAAGGTATTAAAGGATGACACATGTGGAGCACCTGGTAATGACTGAGCTAGCTCCCAAAGGGCTCTTCTACTGTACAGCTAGTTTAGTGTAGCAGTACAAACATTCCTGGTGTGGGAGTGGTGTACTAACAAACGATAGACAGGAACGTATAAAGGATGACACATGTGGAGCCCCTGGTAATGACTGAGCTAGCTCCCAAAGGGCTCTTCTACTGTACTGTCAGTTTAGTGTAGTAGTACAAACATTCCTGGTGTGGGAGTGGTGTACTAACAAACGATAGACAGGAAGGTATTAAAGGATGACACATGTGGAGCCCCTGGTAATGACTGAGCTAGCTCCCAAAGGGCTCTTCTACTGTACTGTCAGTTTAGTGTAGCAGTACAAACATTCCTGGTGTGGGAGTGGTGTACTAACAAACGATAGACAGGAAGGTATTAAAGAATGACACATGTGGAGCACCTGGTAATGACTGAACTGAGCTCCCAAAGGGCTCTTCTACTGTACTGTCAGTTTAGTGTAGCAGTACAAACATTCCTGGTGTGGGAGTGGTATGCCAACAACCCGGTGGACAGGAACGTATTAAAGGATGACACATGTGGAGCCACGGGTAATGACTGAGCTAGCTCCCAAAGGACTCTTCTACTGTACAGCTAGTTTAGTGTAGCAGTACAAATATTCCTGGTGTGGGAGTGGTGTGCCAACAACCCGGTGGACAGGAACGTATTAAAGGATGACACATGTGGAGCCACGGGTAATGACTGAGCTAGCTCCCAAAGGACTCTTCTACTGTACAGCTAGTTTAGTGTAGCAGTACAAATATTCCTGGTGTGGGAGTGGTGTACTAACAAACGATAGACAGGAACGTATAAAGGATGACACATGTGGAGCTCCTGGTAATGACTGAGCTAGCTCCCAAAGGGCTCTTCTACTGTACTGTCAGTTTAGTGTAGCAGTACAAACATTCCTGGTTTGAGAGTGGTGTGCCAACAAGCCGGTGGACAGGAACGTATTAAAGGATGACACATGTTGAGTTCAGGGTAATGGATTGTTTGGTTGTACCAACACGAACATGCTTCTGCATCTATACGAAATACATAACTCGACATAATTGATTTCATGTTGTATTTTATACATTCAATTAGAAAGTATGGCATGAAATAAATGGAGATTTGTGCCTTTTTTTGTTTATTTTAATATGTTCAGTTTGTTATGTAAATTAACTCTTTTTGTATTTTCTAACTAAGTAACATTCCTAACTCAACGTGAAAATCATATTAAAGATTTTTTAGTTGCGTTAAGCTTAATTTTAGACGAAAATGACAGTTAATTTATATTTTATATGAGTTTATATATCACAAAACCGTCAAACACTTTATTGCATGTAGAAGGGAAGTAGGTAAATATTGAACGTAGTCTTAACATCCAAATGTTATAATATGATTATCAAACGGTTGTATTAAAAAATCCCCATAAAAATTAAAGAAAACTGCCATTACATGTGTATTAACAGCGAAATTAAGTTTTCGCTGAATTTGATACATTTTAAACTAAGTATCAGAACATATACCACAACAAATCGAACAAAGATGAGTTAACTCTGTGAAATCTTGTGGAGAGAAAAAGATAGGTCTGGTGTAGTGTTTTGAGGGAAGAATGTGATAAATCGTGAAACGTTGGAAACACTGATATAAGAAGACTCAGCTTAGTGGTTGAAGATGTTTAATGTAAATTTGCATTATTTATAAACTGGTTCTTTTTTAAATGAGCAATTAAAAAAGACATGCAAAAGAACACGTCTTTTTAAAACTACTTGAATTAACTACTGTCCATTCCAAAAATTGCATGGATAATGTGATTACATTTGAAGTAATATGTAGTTATGTATTTACACTAAATAAAAAGAGCAAAACTAAAACAAAATACTACCTTTATAATTTATTTAAAAACCAGATGTATCCAAGAAAGTTTTGTATGATATGACCGTATAATATTATTTTAACATATTTTGTTACATAGGAGTTATAAGTATTGTTTGGGACTTAAAATCATATACTACACATTTTGTAAATTAATTTTTATTATTACGCAAGTGAATATTTTTTTAGTAAAAATGTTAGAAACCAAATGAATATTACCATACAGAAAGTATTAAATAAGTTACTATTTATTATTATTACATATTATTATTACCAAATAGAATACTAATAGCAAAATTTAGATCTTGAAAACGATTCTACGTTGAGGACAAAAGCGGAGTTTTTGTATTATTATGTAGAAGGAATAGAGGGGGAAGTATTTGAATTATTACATATGTATATATTTCTGTGTCCATTAGGAAGAGCCATAGAACGTCTATATTATAAGGCAGGGATTTAGGCTATTATATTATACTAAACTTACTACGTTCTTTATTAGTACGTAGGTTAAAAATTGTTTAAAGGTTAGTTCACCTAAATATTTTATAGTTATACACTAAATAATATTCATGTATATAAAAATATATACATAAAATGCAAATTAAAAAACAGTCACTTCTTATGCATTCATGAATCAAATAAATAATATATGTTAAGCAAAAGGGTTGACCCATGACATATTTAGAACTTACCTAAGGGTGACTGAGAGGCAGGGATGACGTTCTGTATTCATCACGGAGTCTGTTTGTGACGAAACTAATTACAGTGTGTACATTACATATTACTGCTTACTCTAATCACGTGATTGATGTTAGAGGAAAGTGAATGAGTTATATGTAGCATGAATAATACAATAGGTATGATAAATTAACATGTCAAGTCTACATATGTATATTACTTAATATATGTACAGATTGTATTTGAAGAATATTTATACTATTATTTTTAGTGTAATTTTGCTAGCCTTTTACCTGTTACTTTATCAACAGGTAAACGGTGAAATAAAATACTCAACATTAATTAGTTTAAAATAAAATTAGAAAATCTAAATAGATGTAAAAGTTAGATTAAAAATACGTACGATAAAAATATTATTACTGCTCCCTTTACTTTTTTCGTCAAATATTTAATCATTTCATCCTAATTACTCTAATTTTACTATACAATTACATATAAATTTGTTAAAGAGATAAATATAGATTCATTTTTAACCAAACATTTTATATATATTTAAATTGGAACATTTGCAATATAAATTTACGTTTGCCAAACGATAGTTAGGAAATAAAACACGTAATAGTAGAAAATCTTAATCAATCCTAAATCTTCTATAGAAGAACTTCAAAATATGTATATAAAAAAAGAAAATTCCAAATGTTATAATTTGAATTAGATATTTCCTTCAAAGAAGTCGATGCATGTATAGATAATACAAGAAATCCATGATTAGCAAATGCACAGTTTACATAATCTATTTGATAATGGTTCAGTTTGCTGAGGAAAAACAAAATTTTTCACAAGTTTGTATCTTTAAAATATAATTTATGTAATAAAATAACCCGATTGCAATATTTTATATATAACACTAATGTGTACTTAAAATCAGGAAGTACGCTGTTGTTGGAGTCAAGGATAGTATTTTCCACATACTTTTAATAGTATTTGTTGTCTAATAGAATTTACGTTAAAACGAAATTGTGTATTTTTATCGAAATAATTAGACTTAAACACCTTCTTTGCTTGTGTTCAAACGTAAAAGACAAACTTACAAGGTTTTTTGCAGGAATACATGTACTCGTGTACGATACGTGAAACTTCATAAGTACAACTTGCGTAATATAAGTACTGATAATATTTTTATATTAAAAAAATTATGAAAATTTTAAATAGGTAAATATCAGATTTCATAATAATTAACCATAAGTAAAAAATAAAATCATAATCAATATGTACCAAAAATTGTACCCCCAACCACAAGTATAATTAAAAAATAATACATACTTTCTCTATTTGACAAAGTGAACTGGAAAATGTCTAGTGAGCGATGTTTTATAGTGAATCATAATTGTTAAGATCTCAATGTTATGTTCTGAGGGAGACGTCATTTTTAGATAACTCTATAAAAAGTAAATATTTAGTTAAGAAATAATTTCATGATAAATACATATGAAAATAATCATCTTATAGTTGACTTTCCGTCTTAAAATTTTAGAATGCCAGAACCGACTCGAAATGGTTTTAAGATTCTATAGATGTGCATTCAAATTTTATAGAACAGGGGCCTTGTAGATTTTTTGGCTGATTTTTTCGTAGTAGATACATAGCTAAGAAACAAGAATATGCAAGATAACCAAACACATAACCAAACCTAATAACGTAAAAAAACCTAACATAACCTAACCTATCAATACTCAACCTAGCCCTATCCTAACAGAACGTAACCTAACTTAAGTCGGCACATTTCCGGCGGTAACGTGCTTAATAATGGTTCGATTGTAAATAGCTTGTAAAAAGATTCTGCACAATTGGAGTACTCGAATCGCTTTAGTTACGACAAAAATATTTTTCCTTTTTTCCTAATCGTCGTAGGCGATTTTTTTTCCTAATTTTCCCGGCTTTTCCGGAATTTCGCTTACAAAAATATAATTCTTGTTTTTTCAATTATGTATCTACTATGAAAACAAATTCCAGCAGAAAGATTGACAAGGCCCATATCCTATAAAATTACCCTTCACAATATAAACCTAAATTAGAAACTTTGTTGTCTAAGATGCTTAAATTTAAAATAATTTTAACGTGTTTATAATTTTTGCATATGTAATTAATTTTAAGACACATTTGTTGTCAATATCGACCATAAGTACAGTAGCAATTCTAATACTTTACTGTAGTAAATTCTAATAGTATTCGGTTTATGAGTCAACACATACAGTATACACATCTTTTATACAGACTCATATTAAGTACTGACATTTCAATAACTTTTTCTTAACACTTTTACTTGGTTTAAGTACCCTTGAAAAATAAATAAATAAAAATGTCGTATAACGTTATATTTTCCTACTCATGCAATAATAAGTGTAATAACATTAACCAAACATTACACTTTCCATACAACATTCAAAACCTCCTTTGCTGCCTTTCTGCCTAACTGTTCATGGAAAATGTCAAAAAACAACTTTTCATAAACCACTCAATAGTTTTAGATTTGTTAGCCCTAACAAAATTAAATTTAAGAGTATTGTAATATTTCTGGAATGTGCATTCAACGCTTAGAAGTAGAAGGAATAAAACAGTAAATGAATGAATAATAGTTTTAAGTCATCATTTTATGTAGTATTAAACATAATAGGAAATTATATTGTAGCCTGTAAATAACTAATTTACACCCTGCATGTGATTTATATTAAAAATCAAATAATAATAATAAATCGTTTATTTCCATAATTATGTACAATGAGAAAAAAACAAAACAAAAATGTGACTGATTAATAATGAGTATACTATTAATAATTGCAAAATTTTATTTTAAATTCT
Source organism: Stictocephala bisonia (assembly GCA_035578905.1). Lineage (NCBI taxonomy): Eukaryota > Metazoa > Arthropoda > Insecta > Hemiptera > Membracidae > Stictocephala > Stictocephala bisonia. The sequence continues at coordinate 3,537,443 of JAQJVL010000038.1, forward strand.
TTTAAACTCAATATTAACACCAGATAATCCAGAGAAATTTTGTTTAAATCATTTTTAAAAGTAACTGTACTAACAAGTTTTTATTAATTAGCAATTAGTTTTTAAACTAGCATAGTACGTGTGGGTACACACACACACACACACACACACACACACACACACACACACACACACACACACACACACACACACACACACACACACACACACACACACACACACACACACACACACACACACACACACACACACACACACACACACACACACACACACACACACACACACACACACACACACACACACACACACACACACACACACACACACACACACACACACACACACACACACACACACACACACACACACACACACACACACACACACACACACACACACACACACACACACACACACACACACACACACACACACACACACACACACACACACACACACACACACACACACACACACACACACACACACACACACACACACACACACACACACACACACACACACACACACACACACACACACACACACACACACACACACACACACACACACACACACACACACACACACACACACACACACACACACACACACACACACACACACACACACACACACACACACACACACACACACACACACACACACACACACACACACACACAACGGTGACACACCAACATATACTAAAGGAGGGGCTAGTTCGATAGTAGACCTTACATTTGTCAGCAGCAGCTTAGTAAGAAGAAGCTACTCTTGGGCAGTTATGAACATCTATACCGCCAGCGACCATAGTGCAATACTATGGGAAGTATCAACTGGCCATCACCCTCGACAAGCAACTAGACGAACTAATTCAGTTGGATGGAAAGTTAAATCTTTTGATCCAGATGCCTTTGTAGTGGCATTAGACAACGATCTGATCACCACTGGCAGTGCTGAAGAGAAGACAAAGGAACTGATGAGAAGAGTCTCCCAGGCTTGTGATGCTACCATGCCTCGGAAACGTGACATGAATCAACGACTGGCGGTGCACTGGTGGAACGACACCATCAGCACACTCCGAAAAGAGTGTCTTAGGAAAAGAAGATTATCCCAGCGGGGCTATCGACAACCTAACTCTGTAGTACTAAGGGCAGAGTACAAAAAAGCCCGTCGAGAACTGAATAAAGCCATCAAAGAGAGTAAAAGACGCTGCTGGAAGGAGCTTGTCGAAGAGGTAGAAAAAGATCCATGGGGTAGGCCGTACAAGGTGGTCATGACCCATCTAAAATGTCAGCCAATGCCGTCTCCTACTTGCCCGCAGCTCCTTAAGAAGATCGTTTTTAAACTGTTCCCTAGGCAACGTGATTTCGCCTACTTATCAGCGCAGCTCAACTACGAAGACATCCCACCTGTCACGGAGGAGGAACTTATGGAGGCATGTAAACGTGTAGGAAATAATAAGGTGCCTGGTTTGGATGGAATCCCGAACATAGCATTAAAAACAGCTATTAAAGCAGCACCAGCATTATTCTTAGAGACCTACGAGTCGTGCATCAAAGAAGGGATCTTTCCCAGAAGATGGAAGCAGCAGAGATTAGTACTACTCCCAAAGGGAAAAAAGCCACCGGATGAACCATCATCTTACCGCCCACTCTGTATGTTAGATACGGCAGGTAAAATATTGGAGCACATAATTCATCAAAGGATAGAAGCTGTCGTCGATCCACTTCTAGCAGATAACCAATATGGATTCCGGAAAGGACGAGCAACACTTGATGCAATCAACTTGGTCGTCAATACAGCCAAGGAGACAATCGCCGGAAAAAAGATGGAAAGGTGGTAAGAAAAAGTATTGTTTGGTGGCTGCTTTGGACATCAAGAATGCTTTTAATTCCGCCAACTGGGACTGCATTTATGCGAGCTCTCGAAGACAAAAAAGTACCAGAATACCTGCTTCGCATGGTAGCAAGCTACTTTTCGAATAGGGTACTACAGTATGACACAAAAAATGGCCCGAAAGAGTACGATATCACTGGAGGAGTACCACAAGGTTCAGTTCTTGGACCACTTCTATGGAACATCATGTACGATGGACTCTTGAGAATCGCGTTGCCATCAGAGGTCAAGTTGGTTGCATATGCCGATGATGTAGCTGTTATGATAGTGGCGAAACATCTGGAGGAGATAAACCTGGCCTTCGATATCACATTTAGTCGGATATAACCAATGGATGGAGATGATGAACTTGGAGCTAGCTAAGCACAAGACTGAAGCTGTGCTCATTACCAGCAGACAGGTGGTAGAAACAATCAAGTTCGAGGTCGGAGACCAAGAGATCACATCACAACCATTTATCCGATACTTAGGAGTGATGCTTGATGCTCGACTTAATTTCAAACAGCAGGTCGACTATGTCAGTACCAAGGCGTCAGTAGTGAGAGTGAGCTTATCACGACTGATGCCTAACGTCGGAGGACCAAAGCAGAGCAGAAGGCTGCTGTTGTCATCGGTAGTCACATCGGTGCTCACATACGGAATATCCATTTGGGCTGATGCACTAGACACGCAGGAATCATGGAGAAAGGCGGGCCCAGTTTATCGACAGGGTGCTCTGAGAGTAGCCAGCGCTTTCCGCACAATATCTGAGGAAGCAGTCTATGTCATTTCTAGAATTCTCCCACTTAAAATCCTAGCCGTAGAACGACGGGCTCTGTACCATCGAAAGAGGACGACCTCACTAAGTCCTGAGAAACTGAGAACTGAAGAGAGACAATATAGTATAGCACGATGGCAGCACCAATGGGATGCTGCAGAGAGAGGCAGGTGGACGTACCGTCTTATACCGAGGATAGTAGGCTGGCTGATCCGAAATCATGGAGAGGTTAATTACTATCTCACACAGATGTTGTCGGGACACGGCTGCTTCCGAGCTTATCTTCACCGCTTCAAGCATGATGATTCCCCGGAGTGTCCGTCCTGTCCAGGAGTCGCTGAAGATGTGGAGCATGTGTTTTTTGAGTGTCCTCGTTTCAACCAAGAACGTGAAAAGTTAGAAATGATCCTCAACAAGAGAATCAAACCAGAGACGATAGTAGAAGAAATGATATCAAGTGAAACTGTCTGGAATGCAACAAGTGCATTCGCTACGGAAGTACTTACAGAGTTGCGTTCCATAGAAAAAATAAGAGCAAAAGCTAGAACTTAGAAGGAAGGTAGAAACAACACCTTAGTCACCCGAAGGAATAGCGATAGCTAATTCCTCCCCCCGCGATGTAATGCCTAGACGGCGGTTTCCGTGGGGGATTAGAGGCCAGAAGACAGGAGTGGTTTTAGTGAGTATGGGCGCTAGTGTCAAGTTTAGTACGACACTGCGTCGAGTCTCACATATCCAGGCAAATAACTACTATAATCAATAATAACAATTATGGGCCTCTGCCTGGAATGCGTAAATGCATTTCCACTTCTGTAAAAAAAAAAAAAAAAAAAAACACACACACACACACACACACACACACATATATATATATATATATATATATATATATATATATATATATATTATATATATATATATATATATATATGTAACTATACCGTATATTCAAATCATCTTTGGCTACTTAAAATTATACAAATATTTACGACAGTTCTTATATACAATATTTAAAATGTCTCTCCAAAAACGTTTTGTTGTTACGTATGCTTTATTTGATTACTGTTAAATTGATTTTAAAAATTGAATCTCCCAAGGTATAAATAATCCATTACATATACTAGCCAAATAACTATGTGTAATGTCACACAAAATACTTGTTTACCCTCCATATGTCTAAAAAGGTGATCTTTATCAATTTAGATGAATCAAGATTTGGAATGCAATCCTCTAATAGACTGTGACTGATTAATGACTATATACTATTCCTAATAGATTTTCAATGGCTATAAAATAACATTTAATTGTATGTAATATGTAAAACAGCCATGTTCCTGTTACATATAATGAGCTAACCTGAGATACGTCTGACACCAGAGGCCTTTGAGTGAAACAAAGGGCATTGTAGTCCATCACTATAGCTGGTAAACCTAGATAAGCCGGGAGGACACTCCATGGTGATTGGGGTAGTGCAGCGACAATAATGAGAGTATGCAACGTGACCAGTTTCAATTACACAACAATCATGGATATTTGAAGTGAATTGCAGTAACCATATTTATAAGAAAAGTCTAAATTCTCTTAGAAAGGACCGTGACAGTCGAGTGATAGTAGATGCTTCAAATGATTCATTTCAATTTTATTTTGGTTCTTATTGACATACCTAAATATGTCGAGGATTTGCAGCTATGACGTGATTTGCAGCTAATGACAACATTAGTGCACAACAGTAAGCATCAATATATTTCAAACTCTTTACATGAGTAATAATGAAAAAATAAATAATTATTTTGGAATATAATTACAGTGTAAAAATTATTCCATATTAATGGATAACAAATAAAAGAAAACTCCCCAAAAGAAATTAAAATACTTTTAAAATCAGTAAAGCGGTCTATAAAATTGACTGCTATTATTATTTTAAGAGCATATTGTGATTTAAGAGATGGAATGTGATTGTATATAATGAGATAAGATAAGATGTGATGACATGTAATGTGTTGATGTGTGATGAGGTGAGATGTGATTATATGTAATGTGTTGATATGTGATGAGGTGAGATATGATGTGATTAGATAAGATGAGATGATACGAGATATGAAATGAAAATGTCTTTATTATACATACCTGAATAGATATTAATTAACACACATTGCATCCGGCCCGTTATACCCTCATAAATGTTCTCTTCTTCCTTTTTATCTTCATTCCCATCTCCAGATATTCTAATTTATTATTAGCTGAGCAATAATTTACTTTTATTATTATTTTTAAATGTGTACTTATTCAAACACAAAGTAACACATTGTGTACGTGAATAAAATAAATAAATAAATAAAAAAAACAACAGATAAAAACACATGATAAAATTGTTTCGGAATCATAAAACAGGATCATTGATAACAGTGCTTTAACACTGGTCTTCTTCTTTGCTCATTCTAATGTTTTTTTATATTTATTTTAATAATTATGTCTAAAATAATAGTGAAAAGTGACAAACAGCAATAAAACAATGATTATATAACTGTCTAAAGCACTTATAGATAATACGAAACAAATATGAGTTTAAACTTATTATTTTCCTATCATAAAGTATTGGAACGATAGTGTAGCACCTGGGGTATGACGAATCAAGTACCAGAGAACGGAGAGGGTCGCTCTCCCTCATTATCAACAGCGATTAGGTGTAGGCCTGCAAGGGCTTATACAGACATCAAAGGCAGAGCTTAGGATGTGATGGAGATACTATTGGTGCCTCGTCATGCTCACTTCCTCTCCAAATAATGATCATCTCGTACAAAATGTTTGTTCAAATCCATTCAATTCATCCCATTAAATTCAGTGCTCACATACCATCCAAACGAACGAGCCAAAAGCTTCTTTGGTTCAAATTACGTACGAATTTTCTATTATCTAGTCACAATTTAGTTAGTGTAGAAAAATAATATACATTAGCCACACAAAATCAAGGAATTAATTGATTGTTCAATCAAAAACTCTCAAGATTAGACTTGCTGTTTAGTGGTACAGATAGAATAGAATAGAATAGAATAGATAGAATAGAATAGAATATAATATAATATAATAGAATAGAATAGATAGAATAGAATAGAATAGAATAGAATAGAATAGAATAGAATAGAATAGAATAGAATAGAATAGAATAGAATAGAATAGAATAGAATAGATAGAATAGAATAGAATAGAATAGAATAGAATAGATAGAATAGAATAGAATAGAATAGAATAGAATAGAATAGAATAGAATAGAATAGAATAGAATAGAAATAGAATAGAATAGAATAGAATAGAATAGAATAGAATAGAATAGAATAGAATAGAATAGAATAGAATAGAATAGAATAGAATAGAATAGAATAGAATAGAATAGAATAGAATAGAATAGAATAGAATAGAATAGAATAGAAATAGAATAGAATAGAATAGAATAGAATAGAATAGAATAGAATAGAATAGAATAGAATAGAATTAGAATAGAATAGAATAGAATAGAATAGAATAAGTTTATTCCAAAAACTTTACATAATGATGGCCCCGCTAAGTAACAGATAGTCTATAAAATAGGCGAGTTGTTTGCATTTGACTATGAGACCTTTAATTTGGTTGACGGATTGTGAAGCTGGGCCTGACGTTGAATAGATTGGCAAGTAATTAAGTGGAATAAATGAATGAGTTTTGTACGTTATTACTACAGTGAAAAACTGTACTTAGCTTGTCCAAACTTCAATTGATTGTAGCAGTTGCAATGTAATACTAGTTATTGTCTACGCCAATAAATAAATATATATATATATATTTTTTTTGTTAGTATTTGATCATTTCAAGTAGGAAACAACAGACCAGAACCTAAAACCAGAAATTGATAATGAAACAAACATTTATAATTATAGGTCAATAGTATGTTTTATTTTTAACATTAAAAATAAATCTATAGTTATGTCTAATAACATTTATTTTATTAATTTTGGTTGGTGCTTGTTTAGTTAATAACATACAGTATGTGTTTCCTATTTAGTTTTCATTGTATTTTATTTATATTTTAAATGTACTTTGTATTTTCAGAGAAACGTTGCACCAGAAATCATCAGTAGGCAACATTATTTACGTCGTGTTATTATAATGTTAATTATTTTAAATTTATATAAGTAATTAATACTGTGAGGAGTTCTGTGAAAAACAGTCCGACGACAATGTTTGTAAAATTGTCAGTAGGTGGGTCTTTAATTGCAATTTAGATTACTTCCGTAGTGGCTGTACTTAGAGTTAGTGGTTAGGCTATAAAGTCCATATGAAGTACCACATAACTTTCTACTTAGGATTCTAAATTTGCATGTTTGGGCTCTTCATAGTGGTTGTAGTTAAAGTAATTAGGTGATTTTTAAATTGCCAAAGATAGTAGTTTTACCAGTCGTATTTACCAGAGCAGTAAGTGGGCATACAAGTTTAATTTTAAGTACATTTTTAATCTGTCACATTTTCTAAAAATTCAAGTTTTATACATATATAATATTCAAAATACTATTAAATGTAATATACATTTTTCTAGTATTATGTGGAAGAACATTTTTTGACAATTTGTAAAGGACTTAAAGTTTTGTTAAACTCGCATTTGGAAATATTTTTAGGTACCCATATTATAGAAAGATTAGTGAGCTGATTAGATTATAATGATAGAATTGACACGTATTTTACCCATAAAATCGCATTTACTCCTTGGTTTAAAAGTTTAATATCCCTGACTAAATTGAACTCCCTAAGAGCACTTCTATTACAAAACCAATTTAGTGCAGCAGTACAAACATTCCTGGTTTGGGAGTGGTGTGCAACAAGCGGTGGGACAGGATCGTATTAAAGGATGACACATGTGAGCACCTGGTAATGACTGAGCTAGCTCCTAAAGGACTCTTCTACTGTTACTGTCAGTTTAGTGTAGCAGTACAAACATTCCTGGTTTGGGAGTGGTTGTGCCAACAAGCCGATGAACATTAACCTATTAAAGGAATGACACATGTGGAGCACCTTGGTAATGACTGAGCTAGCTCCTAAAGGACTCTTCTACTGTACTGTCAGTTTAGTGTAGCAGTACAAACATTCCTGGTTGGGAGTGGTGTGCCAACAAGCCGATGAACATTAACCTATTAAAGGATGACACATATGGAGCACCTGGTAATGACTGAGCTAGCTCCCTAAAGGGACTCTTCTACTGTACTGTCAGTTTAGTGTAGCAGTACAAACATTCCTGGTTTGGGAGTGGTGTGCCAACAAGCCGATGAACATTAACCTATTAAAGGATGACACATGTGGAGCACCTGGTAATGACTGAGCTAGCTCCTCAAGGACTCTTCTACTGTACTGTCAGTTTAGTGTAGCAGTACAAACATTCCTGGTTTGGGAGTGGTGTGCCAACAAGCCGATGAACATTAACCTATTAAAGGATGACACATGTGGAGCACCTGGTAATGACTGAGCTAGCTCCTAAAGGACTCTTCTACTGTACTGTCAGTTTAGTGTAGCAGTACAAACATTCCTAGTTTGGGAGTGGTGTGCCAACAAGCCGATGAACATTAACCTATTAAAGGATGACACATGTGGAGCACCTGGTAATGACTGAGCTAGCTCCTAAAGGACTCTTCTACTGTACTGTCAGTTTAGTGTAGCAGTACAAACATTCCTGGTGTGGGAGTGGTGTACTAACAAACGATAGACAGGAACGTATTAAAGGATGACACATGTGGAGCCCCTGGTAATGACTGAGCTAGCTCCCAAAGGGCTCTTCTACTGTACTGTCAGTTTAGTGTAGCAGTACAAACATTCCTGGTTTGGGAGTGGTGTGCCAACAAGCCGATGAACATAAACGTATTAAAGGATGACACATATGGAGCCCCTGGTAATGACTGAGCTAGCTCCTAAAGGACTCTTCTACTGTACTGTCAGTTTAGTGTAGCAGTACAAACATTCATGGTTTGGGAGTGGTGTGCCAACAAGCCGATGAACATTAACCTATTAAAGGATGACACATGTGGAGCACCTGGTAATGACTGAGCTAGCTCCCAAAGGACTCTTCTACTGTACTGTCAGTTTAGTGTAGCAGTACAAACATTCCTGGTTTGGGAGTGGTGTGCCAACAAGCCGATGAACATTAACCTATTAAAGGATGACACATGTGGAGCACCTGGTAATGACTGAGCTAGCTCCTAAAGGACTCTTCTACTGTACTGTCAGTTTAGTTGTAGCAGTATAAACATTCCTGGTTTTGGGAGTGGTGTGCCAACAAGCCGATGAACATTAACGTATTAAAGGATGACACATATGGAGCCCCTGGTAATGACTGAGCTAGCTCCCAAAGGACTCTTCTACTGTACTGTCAGTTTAGTGTAGCAGTACAAACATTCCTGGTTTGGGAGTGGTGTGCCAACAAGCCGATGAACATTAACCTATTAAAGGATGACACATATGGAGCACCTGGTAATGACTGAGCTAGCTCCTAAAGGACTCTTCTACTGTACTGTCAGTTTAGTGTAGCAGTACAAACATTCCTGGTTTGGGAGTGGTGTGCCAACAAGCCGATGAACATAAACGTATTAAAGGATGACACATATGGAGCCCCTGGTAATGACTGAGCTAGCTCCCAAAGGGCTCTTCTACTGTACTGCCAATTTAGTGTAGCAGTACAAACATTCCTGGTTTGGGAGTGGTGTGCCAACAACCCGGTGGACAGGAACGTATTAAAGGATGACACATGTGGAGCCACGGGTAATGACTGAGCTAGCTCCCAAAGGACTCTTCTACTGTACTGTCAGTTTAGTGTAGCAGTACAAACATTCCTGGTGTGGGAGTTGTGTACTAACAAACGATAGACAGGAACGTATTAAAGGATGACACATATGGAGCCCCTGGTAATGACTGAGCTAGCTCCCAAAGGGCTCTTCTACTGTTCTGTCAGTTTAGTGTAGCAGTACAAACATTCCTGGTTTGAGAGTGGTGTGCCAACAAGCCGGTGGACAGGAACGTATTGAAGGATGACACATGTTGAGTTCAGGATAGTGGATTGTTTGGTTGTACCAACACGAACATGCTTCTGCATCTATACGAAGTACATAACTCGACATAAGTGATTTTATGTTGTATTTTATACATTCAATTAGAAAGTATGGCATGAAATAACTGGAGACTTGTACCTTTATTTTGTTTATTTTAATATGTTCAGTTTGTTATGTAAATGAACTCTTTTTGTATTTTCTAAGTAACATTCCTAACTCAACGTGAAAATCATATTAAAAATATTTTAGTTGCGGTAAGCTTAATTTTAGACGAAAATGACAGTTAATTTATATTCTATATGAGTTATTGCATGTAGAAGGGAAGTAGGTAAATATTGAACGTAGTTTTAACATCCAAATATTATATGATTATAAAACTGTTATATTAAAAAATCCCTATACAAATTTAAGAAAACTGCCATTACATGTGTATTTACAGCGAAATTAAGTTTTCGCTGAATTTGATACATTTTAAACTAAGTATCAGAACATATCGACCACAACAAATCGAACAAAGATGAGTTAACTCTGTGAAATCTTGAGGAGAGAAAAAGATAGGTCTGGTGTAGTGTTTTGAGGGAAGAATCTGATAAATCATGAAACGTTGGAAACACTTGATATAAGAAGACTCAGCATAGTGGTTAAGATGTTTAATGTAAATTTGCATTATTTATAAACTGATTCTTTTTTAAATGAGCAATTAAAAAAGACATGCAAAAGAACACGTATTTTTTAAACTACTTGAATTAACGACTGTCCATTCCAAAAATTGCATGGATAATGTGATTACATTTGAAGTAATATGTAGTTATGTATTTACACTAAATAAAAAGAGCAAAACTAAAACAAAATACTACCTTTATAATTTATTTAAAAACCAGATGTATCCAAGAAAGTTGTTTATGATATGACCGTATGATATTATTTTAACATATTTTCTTACTTAGGAGTTATAAGTATTGTTTGGGACTTAAAATCATATACTACACATTTTGTAAATTAATTTTTATTTTTATGCAAGTGAATATTTTTTTAGTGAAAATGTTAGAAACCAAATGAATATTACCATACAGAAAGTATTAAATAAGTTACTATTTATTATTATTACATATTATTATTACCAAATAGAATACTAGTAGCAAAATTTAGACCTTAAAAACGATTCTACGTTGAGGCCAAAAGCGGTGTTTTTGTATTATTATGTAGAAGGAAGAGAGGGGGAAGTATTTGAATTATTACATATGTATATATTTCAGTGTCCATTATGAAGAGCCATAGAATGTCTCTATTATAAGGCAGGGATTTAGGCTATTATATTATACTAAACTTACTACGTTCTTTATTAATACGTAGGTTAAAAATTGTTTAAAAGTTAGTTCACCTAAATATTTTATAGTTATACACTAAATAATATTCATGTACGATTACTAGAAAATATAAATGTGTACATGAAAGGGACATGACGCCCTGTTTAAGTTATCAAGAAGCGTTGGGTGGAATAAAATGTCTGTCTAAAAAAAAAAGTTGCAAAAGTATATTTGCACTGATATATAGTGCTCAAACTTAAAATTTTGTATATTTTAAACATTTATTTAGTAATTTACTGCACAAATTCAATATTGCTCGTATGTTTTTTAACTATTTTATTGTCTTTTAACTAATTTATTTTGTCTTTTCATCATCTAGAAATAAAGTTCTATGAAAGCTAGACAATTGAGTTGAACCTCTGAGTTACTATTTATTATTCATATAAATATTACACGAAACTAATAATTGTTACAGTTTAGCTCTTTGAATATCAATTCAAACAGTAGACTAAACTGTGTGAGTAAAATCAAGCTATAATACTTTAAACTTTAATTGATTTATGTTCTAGGGATTCATAGTAATGTCGAATTCACTTAATCTGGAACATGTGAAATTATCTTACTGTATTATGGCATGCCTTAAAATTATTTAAAAACTATTTATAACATTATTTATAAACACGTTGTTTTTCTGACATGCTAAGTCTAAAGCTATAAAATATAAGACATGTTATTTTATATAGAACATATAAACTTTACGAACACAAAAGTCAAAATATTATATATATATACGCGCTTCAAAGACAGCGCATTTAAAAACGAAGAAGAACATCACGCACGCACGCACGCACGCACATCTAAAATGCAAATTAAAAAACAGCCTTTTCTTATGCCTTCATGAATCAAATAAATACTTTATGTTAAGCAAAAGGATTGACCCATGACATATTTAGAACTTACCTAAGGGTGACTGAGAGGCAGGGATGACGTTCTGTATTCATCACGGAGTCTGTTTGTGACGAAACTAATTACAGTCTGTACATTACATATTACTGCTTACTCTAATCACGTGATTGATGTTAGAGGAAAGTGAATGAGTTATATGTTGCATGAATAATACAATAGGTATGTTAAATTAACATGTCAAGTCTACATATGTATATCACTTAATATATGTACAGATTGTATTTGAAGAATATTTATACTATTATTTTTAGTGTAATTTTGCTAGCCTTTTACCTGTTACTTTATCAACAGGTAAACGGTGAAATAAAATACTCAACATTAATTAGTTTAAAATAAAATTAGAAAATCTAAATAGATGTAAAAGTTAGATTAAAAATACATACGATGCAAATATTATTACTGCTCCCTTTACTTTTTTCGTCAAATATTTAATCATTTCATCCTAATTACTCTAATTTTATTATACAATTACATATATATTTGTTAAAGATATAAATATAGATTCATTTTTAACCAAACATTTTATATATATTTAAATTGGAACATTTGCAATATAAATTTACGTTTGCAAAACGATAGTTAGGAAATAAAACACGTAATAGTAGAAAATCTTAATCAATCCTAAATCTTCTATAAAAGAACTTCAAAATATGTATAAAAAAAAAGAAAATTCCAAATGTTAAAATTTGAATTAGATATTTCCTTCAAAGAAGTCGATGCATGTATAGATAATACAAGAAATCCATGATTAGCAAAAGCACAGTTTACATAATCTATTTGATAATGGTTCGGTTTGCTGAGGAAAAAACAAAATTTTTCACAAGTTTGTATCTTTAAAATATAATTTATGTAATAAAATAACCCGATTGCAATATTTTATATTTAACACTAATGTGTACTTAAAATCAGGAAGTACACTGTTGTTGGAGTAAAGGATAGTATTTTTCACATACTTTGAATAGTATTTGTTGTCTAATAGAATTTACGTTAAAACGAAATTGTGTATTTTTATCGAAATAATTAGACTTAAACACCTTCTTTGCTTGTGTTCAAACGTAAAAGACAAACTTACAAGGTTTTTTGCAGGAATACATGTACTCGTGTACGATACGTGAAACTTCATAAGTACAACTTGCGTAATATAAGTACTAATAATATTTTTTATGTTTAAAAAATTATGAACATTTTAAATAGGTAAATATCAGATTTCATAATAATTAACCATAAATAAAAAATAAAATCATAACCAATATGTACCAAAATTGTACCCCCAACCACAAGTATAATTAAAAAATAATATATACTTTTTTTATTTGACAAAGTGAACTGGAAAATGTCTAGTGAGCGATGTTTTATAGTGAATCATAATTTTTAAGATCTCAATGTTATGTTCTGAGGGAGACGTCATTTTTACGTAACTCTATAAAAAGTAAATATTTAGTTAAGAAATAATTTCATGATAAATATATATGATACTAATAATCATCTCATGGTTGACTTTCCGTCTTAAAATTTTAGAATGCCAGAACCGACTCGAAATGGTTTTAAGATTCTATAAATGTGCATTCAAATTTTATAGAACAGGGGCCTTGTAGATTTTTTGGCTGATTTTTTCGTAGTAGATACATAGCTAAGAAACAAGAATATGCAAGATAACCAAACACATAACCAAACCTAATAACTTAAAAAACCTAACATAACCTAACCTTTCAATACTCAACCTAGCCCCATCCTAACAGAACGTAACCTAACTTAAGTCGGCACATTTCCGGCGGTAACGTGCTTAATAATGGTTCGATTGTAAAAAGCTTGTAAAAAGATTCTGCACAATTGGAGTATTCGAATCGCTTTAGTTATGACAAAAATATTTTTCCTTTTTTCCTAATCGTCGTAATTGTCCCGGCTTTTCCGGAATTCCGCTTACAAAAATATAATTCTTGTTTTTTCAATTATGTATCTACTATGAAAACAAATTTCAGCAGAAAGATTGACAAGGCCCATATCCTATAAAATTACCCTTCACAATATAAACCTAAATTAGAAACTTTGTTGTCTAGGATGCTTAAATTTAAAATAATTTTAATGTGTTTATAATTGTTGCATATGTAATTAATTATAAGACACATTTGTTGTCAATATCGACCATACGTACAGTAGCAATTTTAATACTTTACTGTAGTAAATTCTAATATTATTCGGTTTAAGAGTCAACACATACAATATACACATCTTTTATACAGACTCATATTAAGTACTGACATTTCAATAACTTTTTCTTAACACTTTTACTTGTTTTAAGTACCCTTAAAAAATAAATAAATAAAAAAGTCGTATAACGTTATATTTTCCTACTCATGCAATAATAAGAGTAATAACATTAACAAAATATTACACTTTCCATACAACATTCAAAACCTCCTTTGCTGCCTTTCTGCCTAACTGTTTATGGAAAATATCAAAAAACACTTTTCATAAACCACTCAATAATTTTAGATTTGTTAGCCGTAACAAAATTAAATTTAAGAGTATTGTAATATTTCTGGAATGTGTATTCAACGCTTAGAAGTAGTATGAATAAAACAGTAAATGAATGAATAATAGTTTTAAGTCATAATTTTATGTAGTATTAAACGTAATAGAAAATTATATTGTAGCCTGTAAATAACTACTTTACACACAGCATGTGATTTATATTAAAAATCAAAGAATAATAATAATAATTAATCGTTTATTACCGCAACTATGTACAATGTGAACAAAACAAAACATAAACGTGACTGATTAATAATGAGTATACTATTAATAATTGCAAAATTTTATTTTAAATTCTTTTAAACTCGATATTAACACCAGATAATCGAAAGAAGTGTTGTTTAAATAATTTTGAAAAGTAACTATACTAACAGGTTTTTTTTTTTAATTAGCAAATAGTTTTTTAACTAGCATAATACGTGTTGGTATATATGTGTGTAGCTATACTGTATATTAAAATCATCTTTGGCTACTTAAAATTATACAAATATTTACGACAGTTCTTATATACAATATTTAAAATGTCTCTCCAAAAAAAATTGTGTTCTTACGTATGCTTAGAGATGACATTTATTTGATTACTGTTAAATTGATTTTAAAAATTGAATCTCCCAAGGTATAAACAATCCATTACATATACAAGCCAAATAACTATGTGAAATGTCACACAAAATACTTGTTTACCCTCCATATGTCTAAAAAGGTGATCTTGACAAATTTAGATGCATAAAGATTTGGAATGCAATCCTCTAATAGACTGTGACTGATTAATGACTATATCTGTACTATTCCTAATAGATTTTCAATGGCTATCAAATAAAATTTAACTGTATGTAATATGTAAAAAAAGCCATGTTCCTGTTACATATAATGAGCTAACCTGAGATAAGTCTGACACTAGAGGCCTTTGAGTGAAACAAAGGGCATTGTATTCCATCACTATAGCTGGTAAACCTAGATAAGCCGGGAGGACACTCCATGGTGATTGGGGTAGTGCAGCGACAATAATGAGAGCATGCAACGTGACCAGTTTCAATTACACAACAATCTTGGATATTTGAAGTGAATTGCAGTAACCATATTTATTAGAAAAGTCTGAATTCTCTTAGAAAGGACCGTGACAGTCGAGTGATAGTAGATGCTTCAAATGATTCATTTCAATTTTATTTTGGTTCTTATTGACATACCTAAATATGTCAAGGATTTGCAGTTATGACGTGTCTAAAATGCTCTTAAAGGCCCATAATGAAACTGAGTGGTGAAACCTACATAGTTGAAGTAATAAAACATAGATTTTTAAAACACGTATGACGCATAAAAATAAAATAGTGCATTAATGACTACAGATTTTGGTTTTGGTGAAATTTGTTTATTATAGATGTGTATTTTTAAAGACTGGTATGCTTAATTCGGTTTGTAAACGTTTATGGTGTTCTCAAAACTAAATGAAGAAAAACAGTTTTAATACTACACTTTCGGCAGTGTTAATCAACATTTTCATGGTAGTACATCACACAAGCGAATCTTAAATATTCAATTATGATTTTAAAGAACTCATTCACCGCATTTTGCGTGTTTAATTTACATTAAATCAAAATATCAATCTACAACTAATATAACAGTTTCAAACCAAAAACAATAAGTTATTAAAAATTCTTAATCAAGACTCAATGTTAATTTTTTATCAGAAACAAAGTCAAATTTGTTTACTTTAGTCACTGAACAATAGTGAATATAGATGAATATATAAATGTAGATGAATACATAAATATAGATGACAATATAAATATAGATGAATATATAACTATATATAAATAGTAAGTTTTTAAAACCAACTTTTTCATCTTGTCTTTGATTTTATTTCTGTGATACGCCTGTTAAATAAATGGTTTCATTTAAGATAATTTTCCTAAGTGTATTCACAAATTATTATTATAATTTTAAATGATGAAATATCAAAATAGGGAAGTAAAAAATGTTGTGAGGATGAAAACTTAAACGAATAAAAATAAATATTTAAATCCTCTGGTGTTATAATTTTATTAGTAGTTTTCAAATCGAAAGTATTTATTTATTCACATTTTTGTTCCTATACAAACTATATACTACATTGGAATAGGCTATATACTCGTAGTAGTAGGTAATATATTTATGAAATATATATTATGACATATGGGATATTTAGTTTCATACCAATTAATACTAGCCAAGTTGAGCGTTGGTAGAATCTCATTGAAGCCACAAATATGACGTAGCATCAATATCACTGTACATGTAGGGGTGGGTGGGTTGGTCAATACCACTGTACAGGTATGTGGGTGGGATAGTCAATGCCACTGTACAGGTATGTGGGTGGATTGGTCAATGCTACTGTACAGGTATGTGGGTGGGTTGGTTAATGCCACTGTACAGGTATGTGGGTGGATTGGTCAATGTCACTGTATATGTATGTGGGTGGGTTATTTAATGCCAATGTACAGGTATGTGGGTGGATTGGTCAATGCCACTGTACAGGTATGTGGGTGGGTTGGTCAAAACCACTGTACAGGTATGTGGGTGGGTGGGTCATTGCACTGTAGAGGTATGTGGGTGGGTTGGTCAATACCACTGTACAGGTATTTGGGTGGGTTGGTCAATACCACTGTATAGGTACCGGTATGTGGGTGGGCTGGTCAATTCCACTGTACAGGTATGTGGGTGGATTGGTCAATACCACTGTGCAGGTATATGGGTGGATTGGTCAATGCCACTGTACAGGTATGTGGGTGGGTGGGTCAACGCCACTGTACAGGTATGTGGGTGGGTTGGTCAATGCCACTGTACAGGTATGTGTGTGAGTTGGTCAATGCTACTGTACAGGTATGTGGGTGGATTGGTCAATGCCACTGTACAGGTATGTGGGTGGGTTGGTTAATGCCACTGTACAGGTATGTGGGTGGGTTGGTCAGAACCACTGTACAGGTATGTGGCTGATTTATAGGTGATAGTTTTTCACCTGAACTCATTTCGATAATTATTCAACATATATAAAACTGCTATCCCAAGACCAATTAGTCTAATAAATGAATTTACACATCGAAAAAGACAAAATATTTAACTCGGTTAAAAATTTAGTCCAGTCAAATCTGTCAAGTATCAAGTGCAATGTAAATAGAGGATGTCGTGTAATTAGAGGTGAGTGGCCAGAAGGCTTTAGAGTAATAATAATAAATGTCTTTATTTGCAAATATTTACAAAAGGGCGAATTTAGGGCTAATATGCCCTTTCTTAAAATTAACCCCAAATGAAAATATAATAATTCAAATTATAAATTATATAGTATACTGTGAGTGGATACTGTCCAGTATCGAGGGTTCTGTAAATACGTTGCTGTCTTGTTTAGAGAGTAGTGTAATAGATGGCTGTCAAGTATGGAGTGTAGTGTAAGTGGATGGCTATAAATTATCCAGTGTAGTTCAAGTGGATTGCTGTCAAGTATACTGTACTGTAAGTGGTTTGATATAAAGCATCGAATATAGTGTGCTTCTTATTGCTTATTGCTAATGTATGCTGTCAAGTATCGAGTATTCCATGAGTGTATTGCTGTCGAATATTCAAATTCAAAAAAAATTTTTTATTGCATGAAGAGAATTACATGAATTGTATCGCAATAGTCGAGCCCTCTATGAGTGGATGCTGTCAAGTGTTCTGTGAGTGGATGCTGTTAAGTATCGAGTGTTCTATGAGTGTATTGCTGTCAAGTATCGAGTGCTCTATGAGTGGATGCTATCAAGTATCGAGTACTGTATGAGTAAATTGCTGTCAAGTGTCGAGTTTTGTATTTGTTGATTGCTGTCAAGTATCAAGTGCAATGTAAATAGAGGAGGATTGCTGAGTGGATTGCTGTCAAGTGTCGAGTTTTGTATGAGTTGATTACTGTCAAGTATCGAGTGCTCTATGAGTGCATGCTATCAAGTATCGAGTGCTGTATGAGTAAATTGCTGTCAAGTGTCGAGTTTTGTATTTGTTGTTCGCTGTCAAGTATCAAATGTTCTATGAGTGTATTGCTGTTAGTGGATTACTGTCAAGTATCGAGTATTGTATGAGTATATTGCTGTCAAGTGTCGAGTTTTGTATGAGTTGATTGCTGTCAAGTATCGAGTGTTATATGAGTGGATGCTGTAAAGTTTCAAGTAGTGTGAGTGGGTGGCTGTCAAGTATTGAGTGTAGTATAAGAGGATTGATATCAAGTATCGAATGTAGTGTAAGTGAACGGCCGTCGAGTATTAAGTGTTGTATGAGTGAATGGCTGTTTATCATCGATTGCCAAATGAAAGGATGGCTGTCTAGTATCGAGTGTTGGATGAGTGACTGGATTTGAATTATCAATGAGTGGATCAACAATGTGATCAAATCATATATTATGTGTTGTATGATTGCTGTATAGAATTGAGTTTTACAAAGTTGTAAGTTATTAAAATTAGTGTTATTGGAGAGCCAATTCTTCGTATGTATAATCTGAGTGGGTATGATTTCCTATTTGAAATATGTAGGCTATATGAACAGTGTAGTTATAAATACTAAATATAATATGAGTGGATGGCTGTGGTGTGAGTTGATGATCATGAATAAGTAATTGAAGTTTTAAGTTGGTAAACAATAATTCAAATGCATAATGTAAGCAGATATGTGAATTGGGCCCAATAGGTAATGAGTAAGACCTCAAGCTACCTGGAAGGGTAGGATATATAGTGTTGAATGTAGTGTTGTATAAGTGGATGGACAGTAATTCCATCAGTGAGAATGTTTGTAATCGTGGTATTGTGGACGGATGATGCATACATTTCCATGGTGTGTGCTAATTAGATTTATTCTGTGATTTAGATGGCATTGAAGGTAGTTGGATTAATTGTAAATAAAACTACATAAATATAGAACAAATTATAATTATAAAAACATTAATATTTATAATCGTTAGTGGCAATGTATCATTTGTCAGTTTACCAAACGAAATCAGTTACAACTAAAAGTCTTAAATGAGTACTATGGTGAAATATTTTACTCTACCTGCAAATTTAAAGCATACATATTAGTTTTGCAATAGAAAATAAATGTAAGGATCTTTTCCGTTAATTCACTACCACATCCATAACTTAGGGTAACCTTACATAATCAAACCGAAGTTAACATAACATAACCAAACATAACCTAACCAAACCTGATATAACATAACCAAACCTAACATAACCTAACCAAACCTGACATAACATAACCAAACCTGACATAATCTAACCAAACCTGATACAACATAACCAAATCTAACATAACATAACCAAACCTGACATAACATAACCAAACCTGACATAATCTAACCAAACCTGACATAACATAACCAAACCTGACATAATCTAACCAAACCTGATACAACATAACCAAATCTAACATAACCTAACCAAACCTGACATAACATAACCAAACCTGACATAATCTAACCAAACCTGATACAACATAACCAAATATAACATAACCTAACCAAACCTGACATAACATAACCAAACCTGACATAATCTAACCAAACCTGATACAACATAACCAAATCTAACATAACCTAACCAAACCTGACATAACATAACCAAACCTGACATAATCTAACTAAACCTGACATAACATAACCAAACCTGACATAATCTAACCAAACCTGATACAACATAACCAAATATAACATAACCTAACCAAACCTGACATAACATAACCAAACCTGACATAATCTAACCAAACCTGACATAACATAACCAAACCTGACATAATCTAACCAAACCTGATACAACATAACCAAATCTAACATAATCTAACCAAACCTGATACAACATAACCAAATCGAACATAATCTTAACAAACCTAACATAACCTAACCAAAGTAGTGTTAGTGAATTAACATAAAAGGTAAAAAGTAAATATAACTTTGTTTGTTTATCATTGAGATACCCATCGTTAAGCCCTTGTGCAACGTTGAAGGCTGTAGATCGTAAGGAGAACAGTTGATCAAATCTAAAGAATTATAAAATCAATAAGAATCGTAAACATCTAGTCGAAATTTTTTTTGTTATTGAAACAGTATCTATACGTGAAAGACTATACTATATCTATGTTCTATGCTATACGCTCCTTATAAATAACTAAGAATTAAACGTAAACATGAAAAATTCAACCCAGAAAACTTACCAATGTCAACAAAACACCTTTACGGTTTCTTACCTAGAACAATAATGAAATTTTACTTTATTATATTAGTATCAAACAAGTTTATAAGAAAGATAAAAACAAGAAAAAATTCCCATTTTTATAGATACTAATGACTTATTTTAAGAAAATATTGTAAAGTGAAATATAAGTGATTAGTACTTGTAGCTATGTTTATAGATCTATAAATAATTCAGTGATATAAAATTGAAATAATCAAATAGTTCTTAATTGCATAATATTTTAAAAAAAGATACATTCTAACCCAATACTATACTATATGACAAAATATGTGAGTAATAAGAAGTAGCTTGTTTAGAAACTTACTTCCACACTTTCCCCAAATGTCTACGCTTTGAACAAATAGGGACTATTCAGGGACATGCTAAAATGGAATAGTAAAATGACCAATTTGCAATTGATACAGAGCGAAATTAAATAACTCCTTACGTATTAGAACGGGCGTTATACAGTGAGAAACGAAGTCCAACGGTTAAAGTTGTTACAACAGAAACATGAAAAACAGCATGAGTGTGTTTATTTTAGAACTATTTATGTATATAGTTATGGAACTGTATATGTTTATCCCGTTGGAAAGCACTCTAATAAATAATGCTATGAGATGACGATAATAAACGGTCTGCATAAAGCGAGGCTTTCAGTGGTCTAGTAATAACATTTCTATAAACATGCAATGTTGTTATGAAATGTATTTAGATTACAAGGAAGTTAAGTTGTGTTCCCACGAAGTGGATTATATTTATTTATTTATTCTTAAGACGCCGATCGTCAACATTTGGACGAATATGAAATTCGAATGAGTGTGATGAGTCAAGATGAACGAGTGTAATCATTGTTACCATCTGAGTTTGACTTAGCTCAGAAAGGACTATTTATTAACAGCCCAATAGTCAGGGCAACCATGGGACCTACAGCTTTACGTGGAATCCGAACGACGTAGTGTTTGTCTGATTTCCAGCTGACAAGTCTGACACTCATTTCTATTCCCTACACAACATCTGAACCTTGACTACTATCCGACATGGACACCCGAGACTTCTCTAGTAGTGCCCACGTCGATGGCAACTATTGAGCGGACGCCGCGTCGGTATTAAGATATCTTTTATTACTCTGAGCTATTTTTCTCTTCATACAGTTTGATATAGATTGTAAAAATATTATAATCTGTATTATTACAAAGTAGTTCCCATCCACATTTTATTTAAATATTGTGGATGATTTAAATGTTGTGGATGATATGATGGATGATAAATATGCAGAAAAAACTGAAGCAGCCATAGTTAGCTCAGAATTTAAGGGTTAAGTTACTTATTCCAATGTAATTCCTGGTGTGCCCTTGACCTTTTACACCATTTTAACCTTGAATTCACTGTAAGGGATTGTTAAAAAAATCTTAATTTTGAACCCCCTCCCACACTAAATAGAACGATATTTACTTTTGCTTTCATTTATATTCTTTTCATCATGCACTGTACGTGCATAGTGATGATTGTTTCATTACTAGTTTACCAGCTGAGGGACAGTTTGTAACCATAACCATTTCCAAAAATCAATCGTATTAAACGGTTTTAATTTGTGGTTCAAATATCTTAAATGAAGCGTAATTTTTAGTGCCTTTACCCTTATGATAAGAGATTTGAAACTGCGTTTATCCATAATGTGAACTATTTTACTTCAAAATAGATGCAGTATGTTATACATCTTAAATGTACAATTTGAAAAAAAATTTGATTTTCAATTGTAACCGGATCCTTTAAATTAATAGTTGAAGAACAATAACGCAAATTTCTTTGAACTGGCTTTTAATGTATATAAACTAAAATGAATCAACTTATAACACTTATTAAATAAATTTGCTCGATTAATTGGTTTAATTAAGGAATTAACACATAATTACTAAAATGTATTAATATTTAAATTCGGTTATAAAATAAATTACTGTCATATATGTAGTTATTAATTGATTGTAAAGTACAATATTCTCCCTCACCATTGTGTAGAAAAATGTTTACTTTCTTAAAATTAAAATCTATAGTATGTTAAATTATATTTAGCAGATACTTATTAGATCACATCTTAATAATAATTTTATTGAAACAAACTGATTAAAGAAAATATTTTTATATTCTGTTGTTCGATATAATTATTGTTCCCAAATGACTCATCCAACTGTTGCTGGGAAACAACAATAATTAGCATAAAATTATGATGGAAATTCACGAAGTACTGAACAGGTAAACTAGATGCTGAGGGGTGATTCAGCAAGTGGGTCAGTAGCAAGGGTCAGTCATTATGCAGCCCCTAGGGACGTGACAGCTCAGGTGGTTAGATATGCATGATTATGTTAGATATTCCTGAGTAGTCATCCCTTGTGTAACTGGACATGGATAAATTTCAATCTTACCTTCAAGTATTCTCTCTAACAATCCGTTAGGTAAGTTGTTATAACAAAATGTTTGAATAGTATTAAAATATATTCTTACAACTCAAATAAATTAAATATATAAATATAAAGTAATAAAATATAGATTGTATTAAAATGGAGCATACCTAACAATGTTATAAAACAATATTATGTTATCCTTTTTCAAAAAGGTTTCTTGATTGGTTCTATTGTTGATAAGCAGGATTGTTTTTAAACATTTCCATATACACGTATTTTCTCAAAATTATTGTTCATTATTAGAATATTTGACAACTCGAAAACTTATATTTGAGGTTATATGGTCCACAACCCACAGGAAACGACAGATGATAACCGGTGTTGTTCTCCCCTATTTCTTTTATCCATACCCTTGACTTTTCGAGCACTCGCACACCTGTCATGGATAAGTTGAACTTTTAAAGTAGCAAGAGTCTCTTGGATATAGAAAAAATAATGTACAGGATTGTAAAATTGAAGATATGTAACTC
Organism: Stictocephala bisonia; assembly: GCA_035578905.1. NCBI lineage: Eukaryota > Metazoa > Arthropoda > Insecta > Hemiptera > Membracidae > Stictocephala > Stictocephala bisonia. The sequence continues at coordinate 3,561,124 of JAQJVL010000038.1, forward strand.
TATTCAACCCATAACTACTATTTGTTATATTTGTATTTTTTTGCCCTAGAAAAACTTTTAATTTTAAACTACTAAACCTAGTAAAAGAAAATAAATTTTTTTATAGTAATAATTTGAAAATATCGCAAACCAAAAGCAACATCGAGAGTAAAACATTTGGTGCTGGAGATATAAGTAATATTATGCTTTTAAAAACAGTATCTCTAAAAATTTCCACAAATCAATATTTATTTTTATTTTAGTCAAAATTATGAAAATATACAATCAGACTAGAAGTGTTCACTTTTAAGAAACAACAATGAAAAATATTCAACCATTATATTTTAATTGTGCTAAAACAACGCTTTTACAAGGTCAAGGAAAATTGTCAAAATAAAATATTATCAGTTGATGTATTTCTAACATACTTTTTACAAAAACCAATGCTGGTTCAGTAATGTGTGACTAAAATTATTGGTTGGCACAAGAAGATCCTGTATTCATTACCAAGTCTGTTTGTAAGGACACTAATCAGTGTGCGCTGGGTATAACTGCTTACTCTGATAAAAGTTCCTATAGAGTGATATATGATTATACATTAGATTACTGTGTATGAGATCGAGTATGTGTTCTGTATACACTATTACAGTATGAATAATAAATTCAATGCTAGTCCAACGGTTTACATTTTAAAAATAAATGAACTCTTCGTAGATTAACGTTTACATTTGTAGATCGTCTGCGGGACGCTAACTACAGCCTGAGATTCAACTACGGCTTTGATCACAGTATCCTATATATTAAAACAATCGGGTCGTTTATTTCACTCACTTTCTGAACTTATTATTTGACAAATTTTAATGAATTTTTATTATTCAAATGATAGTTTTGATTTCTAGATCGTAATGGCACTAGAGTTTTGAAATTCCCGTAAGCATTTGCCCTACACGGCGTCAAAGAAGCAATGTTAATCTATCGAGATTAATTTTAATTGACCAGCTGGTGGCATGAACAAATGTTAAATGGTTTAAGTAAGATGATGTTACAAATGTTAGGTTAAAAATATAGATTACAGTAAAATATCAATTTAATTATAAAAGAGCGAATAAATGTTCGTCTGTGTGTATGTTATCATCAGCCGTCAAATAAAATGAAAACATTTGTTATACGCTTAGTAATAACATTGGCTGTTTATAATTATTTATTTGATTTTATTTTGTTTAAAAGCTACAAAACAGCTAATGCCTATTAAATTGTAGCACTAATGAAACAAAAAACATTTTTATAACAAAAAAACAAAACAAAAAAAAAGGAATAGCAAGATCTTGTTTGTCAGATGTATCACATAACACTGTTTTATTCAGTTCTAAAAAGAAAGAAATAAGTGTAATATTCACTTCTTCCAACAGAGTTCTCAAAGCCGAAACAAATAAATAACAATATAAAACATATGGAATTGCTTAAGAAAAAAGATATATCTTTAACAAATATATTATTATAACAAATAAATAACATTTATACACACATAATTATATGAAATAAGGAACTAAATTAACAGAAAGATTTAATAAAAAAAACGACAAAAGTAAATATCCATAAATTTAACAATAAAAATGTGTAAATTATTATACTATAAATAAAGTGCAGTGAGTGAGCTACTGTACATGAATTTAAATAATAAGATTTTATTCAATGCATTATAATTACTAATATTTGAACTCAGAAGTTACATGCCGAAGGCAGATGGGGTTGGCACGCGAAGCGTGGAGGGGTGTCCCATAGTTGTTTATAAAAATACTTTTTTTGTAATTCAAATCTAAGTGATTTATAAATCTTAAAAAAACAACATGTCGTTTTGTGTTGTAAAATAACACTTATTTAAATTTTGTATTAATAAGAAAATTTGGCAACCACAGCCGCGATATTAATTAATCATGAAAGTGGCATTATACTTTATTTTTACCTCAAATGAAATAACTTATTGTTACCCAGGTAATGAATTGTATAATCTGGTACGTTTATACTGTAATTATTATGTTTTATCCATGACACTTGTGGCATCTTTCTCTGAGGAAGCTTCCTAAATTCCTATTTATATGGAATGTTTGATCATCATTACATTAAGAATGTAGAGTGTTATTATCTCATGGATCTATGATGTAAAACGAGTTTTTTCAAATCGTCTTTGTACTCCAAACAAACAATTGGTTAGGAAGTGGTGCAACAAAACTTTCAGTAGCATCTTTTAGTTGATGAGGGGGTTTGTAGTCGATGTTAGCATATTTTAAAATTAAAATTTTATTTCTGAATAACTTGCTATGTCTCAGCTGATTTATAAAAAAATAAATCACACACAAATAATTATGACAGTACATTTTTTAACATTTCTGTTTAGTTATTTTTTTCAATTATAACTGTGATAATCATTGTGAGTTATGTAATTATATGGAGGAAATTTATAATGTTTCTAATTTTACTGTTAAATGATTCAAAAGGTGGAAAATCTGTAAGAGGAAGTGTGTGAGTTTGTATTGCAATAAGAAAAATTTTCAATAAGTGTAATGGGAAAGGGGACTTTTACCTGCTGTCATCTCCTCCGCATCAACCACACAAGGGTTATTGTGAAGATACAAATGTAAGAAAGGGAGAGAGATGTGATGGATTCTAGGGGTTACCTCGTCTTCACGTCCAACATCAAGTAAAGACAACAGTCTCATCTGTGTTGACTATAACAGACAGATAACCAGAAAACATACGATTTTCAATGCTACATAATATCAGGAAAGAGCCAGCAAACATATGGGTTTCAGTGCTACATTATATCAGGTAAGAGCCCGCAAACATACGATTTTCGATGCTACATAATATCAGGAAAGAGCCAGCAAACATACTGGTTTCAATACTACATAATATCAGGTCAGATCCAGAAAAAACTGGGTTTCAATGCTACATAATATCACGAAAGAGCTAGCAAACATACTTTTTTCGATGCTACATAATATTAGGAAAGAGCCAACAAACATATGGTTTTCGATGCTACATAATATCAGGAAAGAGCCAGCAAACATACTTTTTTCGATGCTACATAATATTAGGAAAGAGCCAACAAACATATGGTTTTCGACGCTACATAATATCAGGAAAGAGCCAGCAAACATACTTTTTTCGATGCTACATAATATCAGGAAAGAGCCAGCAAACATACTTTTTTCGATGCTACATAATATCAGGAAAGAGCCAACAAACATACTTTTTTCGATGCTACATAATATCAGGAAAGAGCCAGTAAACATACTTTTTTCGATGCTACATAATATCAGGAAAGAGCCAGCAAACATATGGTCTTCGATGCTACATAATATCAGGAAAGAGCTAGCAAACATACTGGTTTCAATACTACATAATATCAGGTCAGATCCAGAAAAAACTGGGTTTCAATGCTACATAATATCACGAAAGAGCTAGCAAACAAACGAGTTTCAGTGCTACATAGTTATAGTATCAGTATTATACATAGTACATAGTTATAGTATATCAGGAAAGATTATGTAAACCTATGTGTTTTATTTCAACATAATAACCGAAAATAGTCAACAAACATACATTTGTTATGTACAAACAACAAAAAACTCATTTTTTATGTTAATGATTGAGACAATGTGTTTTTCTTACAACTATCTTATGTTCTTTAACATTATCTTTGTTTATTATAGACTTTTTTAATGTTCGACCTAGGTAAAAGTGATTAAAGACACATCATTTATTTTGTTTTACTACAATTGAAATCAGACTTTTTAATGAAATCAAAATAATGTTGTTTCTAGAAAATATTAAGAAAATAATATTATTAATGTGACTCGTAATAGATTATTATGTCTCTGTTTGGTTTTGATAGTTTTAGTCTCATGGGTTGATAGTTTTCAGTTACTAAATACTGTAAGATAATTATAAACCCAATTTTTACATAAATTTGCTCATCTACACTCAACACACGCATTCTAAATCCATATTCGCCCATATCTTGACGATCGGCGTCTGAAGAGTAAAAACAAATGAAATAAATAAACAAATTAATTGTATAGCTAATAAATTATTTTGAGTGTGAATATTTCATAGAATAGTATAGAAGTGCTCTTGGCTGTGGAACAGTTACACAGTGCAGGTGTTGAGCAGACCCAGACTCAATGGAGGAAAGTGTCTAATTTCACATTCATAGAGTTGGCTCCCGAGCTGTGCAGACGTATTTACATTTTAATATTCCAAGAATACAATGCCATTGTTGCTGACTAACTATACCTTAATAGATGGAAATTTATCATGGTTTGAAACTGATTATTTTTTAAAACCATATGCTAATTAATTAGAACATTTATACCCCACCCAACAATGATGGTATTTCAGTATTGGAATACTAATTAGCTATATCCCCTTATCTATAGTTATGATAGTCTTGAAAAGAAATACCTACAAGACTACCTATTGTACACTTAATGATAGGTACAATACTTAAGACTGGTACAATTTTATATTTTAACAAGTAATATTATTTATTAATTAATGTAGGATGCATTTTTAAAATGTATTTACTATCGTTACATCTCTTAAAAACCTCAATTTGAAAGCTTTCCACCAAAGAAGTTCAACAGATTTACTGATTTGATCTTGGCATTAATGACAGCTATCATTAACTGTGTTCTTAAAACATCAGAACTAGTGCTGTGCACTAGTTTGAAAATAATGCCACTTATTTGATTGAAAGATGTAAAGATCCATAAGAATCTTACAAATTTGTTGTTACTTTTGCACCATTAAAAACTATTCCAAAATTACAAGTATAGAATACAATAAGTCTCATAAATGTTGGTTATTTTATAAATTGTAATTTTGTGTAGCTCACGTCAGTGTTATCAAATTTTTAAATACAAAAATAATTACGGATTTAAAACAGAAACTTACTTGGCCAAAGCTGTAGAGTGTAGACAGTAGCTACAGTGGCTCCAGGAAGCTAGTCCCAGTTCTGGATTAAATGTCCAAATAATGCACATAATAATTAATAGACGTTTGGTTATTGCTTACAAGTAATAAACGATGTAAATTACTCGTATTTACTTACGAGATGGGAGATTGTTATCTCAGTCTAAACAGCTAAGTGGCTTGGTTTACTTAAAACTTAATAACTAATGTATAGTGTGTCTTTGAGACGGGTTGTTGAGACAAGTATAGCGACGAGCGGGGGGCAAAATGCAATTTCCTCTCCAGCACGCAGTCACCACATGTCACTTCCAGGACCTCTGTGTCCTGCTACGTGTGATCGTGATGACGAATCGTTGTTTAAGTCTATGGTTTTTCATGTCACTAGTTCAGAATAAGGATTTCTAGTTCAATAAATTAATCTTAATGATAATAATATTATCTTTATCGACATTTGTCTTTCATTTAAATAATATATTAATCTAGCTGTAGAAATGGTTTTATAAATATATTTATTTTGACTAAAATCACCGTCAAATAATACGTACAGCCATTTCTCACTTATTCAACTTTGTAAATCACCCAAAAGCTCCAGAAAATCACCTACAAACACTAATTATTATCGACCCAATCGTGATTCAATCAGAATAGAAACTCATTTTACAGCCCACTCAAGCAAGAATTTGACCTTTATATTGTATATAACATAAAAAGTCATGTAGAGATATATTGAACAGCTTAAAAAGTGCAATGTATTTGTTACAAAATATTTTTATTTGTTGTCGAATTTCATTGTTATACCCTTACGAATTGTGGAAATGAGGAAGTCAAAATACTATGTCAAGAAACTTGAGAGGAATTTTGTGTGGAAGTTACACTTACTGGTAAGGGTCATACATATATACATAAGTGCAATATTTTTGAAGAACGTTTGTCAGTAGAGTATAAAGTATATCGTTTTTAAGAATCACATTTACGTAGGGGATCGTTCGACCTATAGAAATTCCTTTTTAATTTGGATGAATGAAAAAATTTAATTTGGAACTTTGTATGCAACTATTGATGCACCGAATAATATTTTGTATAATGACTGTCCTAATTCACTAAACAGAGGAATTTACAAAAAATAAATTACTGTTTACTAGTAGTTATAAATGTGTTTTATATTTAAAGTATTAGACTCCAAGAAGAACTACAATGAAGAACTGTAAAAGGAAGACGGTGATCTGTATTGCAATAGGAAGAAAGGTTCAATACGTATATTGCGAAGGGAGGCTCCTACCTGTTGTCCCTCCTCCCCTGCACTCAAATACGGGTTATTGTGAAGATACAAAACAAGAAGGGAGAGGGTGCGCGAGGCTTTCTGAAGGTCATGGTGAGCCATAGGCTAGAGAGAGAAATACAACAAGACTTCAACCTAAGTTTTAAGGTTTGATGTTGAAAAATAATCTATTAATATAACGTATTGTGATGTATTATTTGTAATACTTGTGATACTTGGATGTGAAAATTCAAATACTTCCAAACCAATGTTAGAGGTTCTAATAAACCATTTTACGAAAGAGGTTTATGTTAGCATAGATGTAAGGGAATGAAAGAAAATTATTATTTACTAAACTAAACAAAAAATAACATATATAGATATTACTTTGTGAGTAGGGTATTTACAAGAGTTTTAGGCTCAATTTCGGGTATCTTCGGCTCTCGGATTCAAGATATCGGCCACCTTCGGGCATCCTCGGGTCTTGTGACTTAGTCCTACCAACTTTGTGGGAAGTTTCCCTCAACTAATTTCCCTCCAAAATCCCAAATTTCCCTCTTCATTCCCTTTTTACACTATAACAAATGCAATATTTCATATATACACTATAACAATTTAATACCCTATGTGCCAGAACACAACTGCACAGACCGGATTGTTAGTGGTTTTCCTGTCACGACAGGTGCGCAACACTCAAGGTTGACCTTGACACGCACCTGATTACAGTTAACGACAGCTAATAATTCTTGATTGCAAGCGCTCCTGATTGGTTCCCCCTCTCCCTTGCCTCCCCATCCCCTCCCTCCCCTTTTTACAGACTGTCACCCTCAATCTGTCTCACTCTTGCTTTAGCACTCAATCTGATCAGACGTCAGCTGCTCTTGCGTTTTTATTTGTTTGACTAGAGTTTGAATATCCTTGCTTTTTTAAAAGAATACTGAGGCTTTATAACTAGATTTGAATATACTTGCTTTTTTAATTAATTTTTACTTTGATTAAGTAATTAACTTTTAATCAATTTTTTATCGAAGTAAATTCAATTGTATCCTAACCTAACTATGGAATCCTACACATCCACTTTGAACGATAACCTGGTTACAATTTGCCGTAGGTACTTGCGGTAAAGACGTTCTGACAGTTCTCACAGAAAATAAACACAAAATCCTTTCCGAATTAAACTTGCAACGAAACAGACTTGCGAGAATTAAATTATATATTTCTGTTCAAATTAAATTTACAAAAATTGTAAATAACGAGGAAATTTCCACTTCTTTCACGGAAAAACTAGACCTCTGCTAATTTATGATTTCATTGATACTCAATATTCAGAAGCTCTTGACAAAGTTTTAGAAAGCGTGGGTAAATGGGTAAGTCAAGGTAGTGGGTGGGTACTGGAAAATGTCTCACGTTTAGATATTTGCATTGTTAAATATCACCCTTTATACGCTTCTTCTTACATACCCACCCCTAAAAAATTGCTCACCCTACTAAGGGAATTGTAAATATAAAAAAATGATGATAATAAATGCTTTCTCTACTCTGTACTTGCTCAGTTATATCCCGACCAAAATAGGAGAGTTAATTATTATAAATCGTTGGATTATAATGTAAATATGTCTGGTATTAGCTACCCTGTAAAATTAACTGATCTTGATAAATTTAAAAAATTAAATCCTTCTATTTCTGTAAATATATTTGGTTATGAAAAAGACGAAGTCTATCCTATTAGAATCACTAACGAAAAGTTCAGGATTCACCATGTAAACTTGTTACTTTTGACTAATGACATGACTACTCACTACTGTTTGATTACGAACTTGTCCCGACTGTTATCTCACTTAAAAATATAACGGTGTTACCTTCTACTGTAACTATTGTCTACACAGATTTTTCACTGAAGATAGACTTCCTAATGACTTACTTTGTGTTCACCACATGGACCACAAAAGACTAGATTACCCACTGAGGACGAAAAGGTCATGTACTTTAAAAACTATACTCTTACACACAAAGTCCCATTTACCATTTACTGTGACTTTGAAAGTTTTGTACAACCTTTGGTAACTTGTCCGACAACACCGAGTACAGTAGTCCGCGCCCTTCACATTCCATCAGGCTTTTGCTATGTAATCATTGACAGTAATGGTAAAGCTATCAAACCACCTGTTGTTTATAGTGGTCCAGAAGTTGTTGATACCTTTCTAAATTGTTTCATGTACGAGTCTAAAGATCTCGTACCCATCATTAAAAAGAATATCCCGATTAAAATGACTCCACAAGACAAAATTTGTTTCCAAAATGTTAACGATTGCCACCTTTGCCATAAACCACTTAATGGTGACAAAGTAGCTAACCACAATCATTTAATGGGCCAGTACTTGGGAGCGGCCCACAATTCCTGCAATTTAAATCATAAAGTTCCCGATCACATTCCAGTGTTTTTTAATAACCTCAAAGGTTATGACTGCCACCATTTGATTCAAGGGTTAGGAAAATTCAAAAAAAAAAAAAAAAACTGTCATGTATCGCTACAACTAGTGAGCGGTACATTTCAGTCACCCTTGAGGCTTTACGATTTTTGGACTCGCTCCAATTTTTGAGTACATCTTAGGACGTACTTGTGAAAAACCTAGTCTGATGGTACTTCAAACTTTAAAATTTTGAAAAAGTGTACGGGTGATACACACTTGGACTTACTGCTACGTAAAGGTGTGTTTTCCTACTCTTACATGAGAGGGAATGGAATCTAAATTCCACGAGACTGAACTTCCTCCCAAGGAGGCTTTCTTTAACGACTTGACAGAAACACCTATATCTGACGAGGACTACACACATGCACAGATTGTATGGTCCACCTTTGGTATGACTTCAATGAAACAGTACCACGACTTGTACCTACAGACAGACGTTTTACTATTAGCTGACATTTTTGAAAATTTGAAAAAATCAATACCAATGTATGTGTACGGGTGGGCGAGTGGGTCAATACCAATGTATGTGTATGGGTGGGCGGGTAGGTTCAATGGAATTGCGGGTTACCATGACCTGCAGTGACCATATTAGGTTAGGTTAGGTTAGGTTAGGTTAGGTTAGCATGACAAACTACAGTATTGACCCATGTAACGTTTACTGACTTTCTGGCTTGGCATGGAATGCCATGTTTAAAATGACCGACGTAAGACTCGACTTACTCACAGACATAGACCAACACTTGTTTGTTGAGTCTGGTATCTGTGGTGGCGGGTGTCTCCATGATACCCAATCTGTTTGCCCAGGCTAACAATCCTTACTTACCCGACTTAGACTCCTCTAAACCTATGAATTACCTAATTTACCTTGACTGTAACAATTTATATGGTACTTAGATGAACCAGAATCTGCCTAGGTCTGACTTTACTTGGCTAACTGAACAGGAGATAGAATCTTTAGACTTTACCAAAATACCGGACAACTCTGAGACTGGTTACATACTCGAGGTGGACTTGCACTATCCTCAACACTTGCACGACTTACATTCAGACTATACACTAGCTCCTGAACGTAAAATTATGACTAAAGACATGTTATCCACATACTGTAAGGACTTACTAGATGAACTTGACTTTAAACCTCCCAAGACAGAAAAACTACTAACTACACTCTGTGACAAAACCAAGTACGTTTTACATTACAGAAACTTTAAACTTTACTTACAACTCGGACTTGTACTGACCAAAATCCACAGAGTTCTTTCTTTTAGGCAATCTGCCTGCATAGCCCCATTCATTAACTTTATCACTGAAAAGAGGAAAATTACTAAAAATGACTTTGAAAAAGATTTATTTAAACATTAACAATGCTACTTATGGTAAAAATTTGTAATATATAAGATCTAGGATCGATTTAAAGTTAGTTAATAATAAAAAGCAATTGGTTAAATGGATAGCTAGTCCCAGAATTAAAAACTTTTTTTCATACAACAATGATTTGGATGGACTTGCTTTGAAAAAACAGTCAATTCTTCTAAACAGACCAATTTATGTTGGATTTACAGTATTAGACATTTCAAAGTTCATAATATACAGTTTTAATTACACCTGGGCAATTGCAAAGTACGGGAACAAGATCAAACTTTGTATGACTGATACGGATTCTCTCTTTTACTATGTAAATACTCCTGATGTATATGTAGATATTAAAAATGAACTTTTTCTTTTCGATACCTCAGATTACCCATCTACCCACCCATGTTACAGTGTTGAAAATAAAAAACAGTTAGGAAAATTTAAAGACGAACTAAATTCAAAACATGCTAAAAAAATTATTGGTTTAAGAGCAAAGTGCTATTAGGTATTACAAACTGATAAAGAGGAGAAGAAGGAGCAAAGGGCGTCCCCCACGAGTCATGATAAAAAACCAACTGAAACATAAAATGTATAAAGATTGCCTTTTTAATCACAAACTTAAAGTAACTTCCGCACTAAACAGTTCCAGTAATAGGCATAACGTTTACACTAAACACATTAAAAAATTGTCCTTGTGCTCATATGATGACAAAAGATACATTTTAGAAAATGGAATAGATACTTTGGCCTATGGACATCACTTTATTGGCAAAAAACGAGCTTTAGAACACTATCTTGATTATATTAAAAAAAATAAATAAATAAAACTCACCCATAATCTCAGGACGGTGTTTACGTAACCGATAAAAAAATAAATAAATAAAAATAATAAATAAATAAAAATTAAAAAAATAAATAAAACACTAAAAAATCATAAACACAATTATGTACAGTTAAAATAAAAAAATTTACAAAAGAACAAATAAATTCTAATTAATATTTCAAACAACATACTGTCAGAGCGTCTTTCCAGATCCACTAACCTCTGACTGACTACCACTCTTTTCCCCCACCACTCCTTCCTTTCCCGCATCCTCTTCTTATTGCGTCACTTGCATATGGCACCAATAAGTTCTCTACCTACTTCCACTACATCGGAACTTTGTTAAACTTTCATAAAATATCTTTAAAATTTATCGAAAATTACTTAAATTAAATTAATGTTTCTAAAATATTTACCACAGTAACATATTGAAAATGTAATATTGGAAAGTTTTTTGTATATACTAAACTGTATATTTGTATATAACTTATCCGTAGTACCGTTTCGTTAGATTTTACTTTGGTTACATTTAAAAATGTAAAAAAACACCTATTAACTGAGTGCGAAGCTCTCGATCTTAGGAGAAGGAGAATATTGGGGACGAGATTTCTGAAGAAAGAATGGTAGCTAGTCTGGGGGATTGGGGGATCAGATTTTTAATAGTACAAGTATCCCTATTAATTGTATATTAACTCTATTAAAAATTGAACTCCCGTCACAGAGTTAAGTTCAAATAAGTAGATATCTTATTGCGGAACAATATTACATTACAGGCAATCGTCAGTTTGTTAAGTTAAATACGAGCTCGTATATGCTGTACCAACCAGTAATATTAGTGTATATTATTGAAAATATTATATCTAAAACTTTCCATTCGCTCTATGAGAACTGGTTCTCTTCCAAACATACAGAAAATGTACATTCATTTAAATCTCATTCATTCGAATTTATTCCATTCTGGATTCAGGATTCATCGTCTTCAGTACATCAGTCTGTATCCGATTGTGTGCCGTAAACTCGTCAATACAATGAGATTCGTGTGCAATCAATGCTGTTTTTAGACATTTTTTAAATATCCTAGGCATTGGAGCACTTTTAATAACATTTGGTATTCGGTTGTATAGATGAACTCCTGCCTGCGAGGGAAAATGTTCATCATCTGCTGTCCTATGTCTCCCAGTTCGGTAGTTCTCCCTGCCTCTAGATTTATAAGAGTGTATGTCACTACCTCTTATGAGATTGCATTTAGATCTAAAAAAGTACACTTTTCTAAAATATAGAGGCAAGGTAATGTCAAGAGATTTAAGTTTTTAAGTGCTGGTCTTCACGACTATCTCCTACTTAATTTTGCGATTGTTCGATCTGCTTTTTTTTGGAGGATGAACATTTTTTAAATTGTACAATTGCACAACTTCCCCATAGTACCAATCCATAGGATAGGTGTGGATAGATTACACCGTAATACGCAGTCATCAGTACCTGAGTTGAACAGTATTTTGATATATGTCTTAGAACGTGAATGCTTGAGGACAACTTTGAGCAGACATAGTCTACGTGACAATCCCAAGTCATCTCTCGATCAAGGTGAATTCTGAGAAATATAGTCCAGTAGATCTCTTCGACCTCAGTACTACCCAATAATTGTTGTTGAACTACAGTCTGAGTCCTTCTGTTCGTTATATTTCAACATCTGCCTCGACAAATGAATGCAGACCAGCTAACCCCAGCCAAAGAAGTTTGATGAGCTATCATGGTGATTACCATTTGATCTTTGGCTTTGCAATCACTTGACTAGCCATATTATATATTGACTTAAATATCCAAGACTTTCATCTTACCTCACCTACACAACGGTGACTGGATGTAGTTAAATCCATCAATGGTTGATTTCACCGATGCTATTCTTGAGGTCAGCTTTGAAAAACTTGATCCAAAACAAATACCCTCTTTTAACAACCAACTGTTTTTTAACGAAAACTCTAAATCATAAGCAAAGTTCAGCCAAAGTGATTGTTGAGTGGATTTGAGTACGCAAGTACGGTGTAGGATGTCTTGCCGAAAAGAGATATGTAGTGTGTATAAGATATTTTTGAACTCTCTGATTAGTACACCTCTGTTACAAGGAGGAGCTAGGCTGCAAGACAGTGGAAGCCATAGTTTCTTTCTCAAGATGATCGAGTAAGTTACTGTACATTTGTAATCCTAGCTCTTAGTTTAGCTGCTGTTTTGTAAAGGTAACTTAAAACGAAAATGCCATTTTAAACTGTCTCCTAAGTACTTTAAATGTTTTTGTTTCAGCCTATCATCATCAAAACAGATATTTAGTTTAAGTTTAGCTAGTCTATTACTAATATGTAAAAAGAGTACTAAAAAAAATTTTTTTTCTGTCCCGTTCCAAAATAATTGCTGAGTCCGGCTAGATCAATTGAAAGAGTTTTTTGAGTTTATAATATGTCTTCGTGTAGGATTAGAAGCACAATTTAATATAAAAATGCAAATTTTCCTGACTTTATCATAGGAATGTCAGCAAAGATGAAAGGAAAGGAAGAAAAGAGCCTTGTGGCAGTCCATCTTTAAGATGTCCAATCAATTTAGTCTAAAAAAAAAAAATATATATAAAAAAATAAAAAAAAAACTAAACTGTAATGAACCTATTACTGAGGGCGAAATTCATAACCACAATGTTGATTTATACAGTTATAATATACAAGTCCCTAAATAAGTCCTTGGTCCAGACTTTCGTAGGCTCTTGAAACTTTTATAAATACTGTTAAATTTTCCCCTTTCTATCCTATTCTCAATGAGTGTCGAAGAAAGTACTCTGGTGCAAAAATTTCGATCAGCCCTAAACATAACTTGGTTTGTAGACATCTTTCAATGTGATTAGTATTGTGTGTTATATATTTTATTAGGTTAAATATTTACATTATTGCTTCAACTTTTCACTAGGTACATTTTAAGGCCTGTTATCGAGAATACTCGTGCCACCAAATTAGAAACGAATTTTTCTTAAATACCACCTGTAATCCCTTTAAATCTTGTACAAATATTTTAAAGATTGTCGATCAGTAACAATATTCAATTCTTGTTAAAATATTTAATTCAACAAATATTTAACAAGTATTTGTTTATTGTGATTAGCCTAAACAAATAACTTTCTATTTTTAATACTATATTATATCACCAATATTCAATAACGAACAAATTTATCAAATACATTTAAAAGAAGGTTTAGAATTTCTCTTAGTAATTTAAATTAAAAATGGGTCTAAGCATGCAGTGAGATCGGGTTCACAGTTCATCCGCCTTAGAGTGAGGTAAGGCGGGGTCTCGTTTCACATTCATGGAATCAACTCCCCACCAGGTTAGTATTTACATTCCAACGTTACAGCATCAGCTTTCACCTTTTAGTATTTAATTATTAACTTTTTAGGGACTACAAATCATTGTTTGGTAAAACTGTAAGTACTCATAATATAGAAAAAAATTACCCCATTAATTTATTATAACTTAATTTACTAAGTTAATACAAAAGGTGTGCTCAGTATTAAATGCAAACAAAATATAAATATTGAAAGGTTATATTAAGCTTGGATTAGTTTACATTTTACCCACACTCACTTTTTGTACAAAAAAGATACGAGCAGTATATTAATGTATACTTGTATGTGTACTTATTTGTGACTAAAACTAAATATTTTCACGTTTCACAAGAGTAGAAAAGTATAATTCTCGACAAAAAACATGAATTATTTTCAAACGTGAAGCATTTGAAGGCTTAAACAACAGGTTTTTTTTTAAATTTGAGTCATAGTATTTCATCCCAAATTTCTTAGTGAAATGTTTTCACTTAAATATTTCGTTTCAATACCACTGTTAAGGTAATTTCGAGACTAAATGAAATATATAGATTATAAACAATTAATTGTATTTGCTGTATGTACAGTAAATAAATTGTATTACTTAAATACTGACATTCGCTTACAGTTCAAGTAGGCTGATAGTTTTCTAAAATCACTAATTAAAACTTCCATGGTTATCAAATCAATGTAATTTGTTCTACATTAAATTGTAACCACCTCTGTTTTTTTTACATAAAATGCAATCACCAAATATTACCGTTCTTAACATAAAGTGACAATTTTATCTAATAGTAAGAAGTCTCTGATTATATGTGCTTTTCATATGTAAACTGCAACCCTCGAAGGATATTTTAGAATCTGGAAACTGAATCCTAACCCATCAAAAAATGAAGTAGCCTGCTTCCACCTAAGAAATCGACTGGCTAATCGAAAATTAAACATCTTTCTAAACGGCGTAAAACTCCACCACAATGATCATCCACAGTACCTGGGAGTAATGTTTGACCGCTGACGTTTAAAGGCTTTCTTCAAAAAACAGCAGCTAACATTAAAACCAGGGCAAATGTACTACATCCTATTGCTCGAACAACTTGGGGATCCAACGCACACATCATGCGTACAACTGCTTTGTCACTGGTTTATTCAGCTGCTGAATACAGTTCTCCCGTATGGCAACTCCACTACTTTAGCTCTCGGTGCTGTGAATTATAGCTCCTCCAGAAATAAGACATTAGGAGGCACTTAGTCAAGAATTCTATAATATCTTGAATGTCCCGCACCTCCGCATTACCCAGGATCTTCCACGTCTAAACGGTCGTTTAAAATCTCAAAACCCACCTCTACGTGCTGTTTATTGCCCACGTTCTTTATTGAAAAATATAAAAGTCTTCTTCTGATTGCTGGCGTGTGGCTCAGTGACTAAGGCTTCAGACTGCGGAGAGTAAGGTCCAACATTCGAATCTAAACTGAACTAACAGCTCTTACTTCACACATTTAATACAAATAACGCACAGGCCTGTAGGGCCAGCGAATGTAAAAAACAAAAACAAAACCATTTTGGTTAAAAAGTTTCTAACTTGTTAAACACTTATTACTCATCATTCATACAGGTGCAATTGCGCTGTAATTATTTATATTGCTACAAATTTAATTGCATGACTCATCTAAGCTACCAAAGGGCTCTTCTACTGTACTGCCAATTTAGTGTAGCAGTACAAACATTAATGGTTTGGGAGTGGTGTACCAACAAGCCGGTGGACAGGAACGTATTAAAGAGTGATACATATGGAGCCCCGAGTAATGACTGAGCTGACCTCTCAAAGGGCTCTTCTGCTGTATTACTAGTTTAGTGTAGCAGTACAAACATTCCTGGTTTGAGAGTGGTGTACCAACAAGCCGGTGGACAGGAACGTATTAAAGGGTGATACATATGGAGCCCCGAGTAATGACTGAGCTGACCTCTTAAAGGGCTCTTCTGCTGTATTACTAGTTTAGTGTAGCAGTACAAACATTCCTGGTTTGAGAGTGGTGTAACAACATGCCGGTGGACAGGAATGTATTAAGGGATGATACATATGGAGTCCCGAGTAATGACTGAGCTGACCTCTTAAAGGGCTCTTCTGCTGTATTACTAGTTTAGTGTAGCAGTACAAACATTCCTGGTTTGAGAGTGGTGTACCAACAAGCCGGTGGACAGGAACGTATTAAAGGATGATACATATGGAGCCCCGAGTAATGACTGAGCTGACCTCTTAAAGGGCTCTTCTGCTGTATTACTAGTTTAGTGTAGCAGTACAAACATTCCTGGTTTGAGAGTGGTGTACCAACAAGCCGGTGGACAGGAACGTATTAAAGGATGACACATGTTGAGTTCAGGGTAATGGATTGTTTGGTTGTACCAACACGAACGTGCTTCTGTATTTAGGAAGCATATAAGAGGAGTGTTTTTGTCAAAAAGCTGCAAAAAATACCCAAAATGTACTAAAGATGTATATTAATGTTGAAAATTTGTGTTAGTACTTTGATTTATTTATCTATTTTTAAATAAGACTTATGCATTTCACTCTCAATTAAAAACCTCAAATAGGCGTTATAATTATATGTAGTAAAAGGCTGATTAATTTATATTGCACCTCTATAAAAATAGGAAATGTAGCTATTTAATATTATGATACGTAAATAAAACGTAAAAAATTTCTCCTGAACGTCAAAATTAAAAGAGTTTTATGTTTCAGCACATGTTATTGAATATTCATTATTTACTATGGGATAACGATTTAAATTAGTAAATAAACCTTTCTCTGTGATAAAAACTGTGTATAATGTCCTTTATACACAGTTTTTATATATTGGTGGGATTAGGTCAAACAAAATAAAAATGCCACAATCTAAAGTGTTTGGTCATAGTAGTAATAAGTTAGGAACGTAAGGGACATTTGAAGATGTAAATAGCCTACAAATTCTCTCACCTGTTATTGTTATACTGAGATACAAAGTTATTTGCGTAATTGAGTAGGCGGGTGTTGAAACAAGATCTTTGTGTCTGGTAAGTAGTTGATCTATCAAGAATCACGTGTAATGGGTAAGTGGGTGGTCAATCAAGATTTGTAGTCCATCAGAGTTGTGTGTTCTGGGTAAGTGGGTGGTCTATCAAGATGCGAGTGTACTGAGTAGATGTGTAGTCTATCAGAGTTGTATGTGCTGGGTAAGTGGGTGGTCTATCAAGATGCGAGTTTGCTGGGTAGATGTGTAGTCTATCAAGAACCGTGTGTTCTGGATGGGTGAGTGGTCTGTCAAGGGTCATGTGTGTTGAGTTGATGGGTTATTCGAGTATCAAGAGTAATGTGTGCTGAGTAGGTTGGTTGTTCAACAAGAGTTGGGTGTGCTGTGTAGTTTGGTGGTCCAACTAAAGTCGTGTGTGCTGTCTAGGTTGCTGGCCCATCAAAAGTTGTGTACACTGGGTAGGTTGGTGGTTCATTAAGATTCGTGAGTGGTGGGTAGGTTTGTGATCCAATAATCATGTTAGGTAGGTTGGTAGTCCATTAAGAGTCGTGTGAGCTAGGTAGGTTGGTGGTTAATTTTATTTAAGTGAGCTAAGCAATTTTCCCTTTTTGTTATATTTTTTATATGGATTGTTGACCCACCAATAAATACCTGAAGATAGTAGGGCCATGAGACAGTAATAGCTTGGTATTAACTATGTTTTAATATATTAAATAAATAAATACCAAACTTAAAACGTATTAGAAATATTAAATTGTACAATATATTTAGTCAATAATTTGTTATTTAATCAAACCTTTCTATTACTTTAAAACATTTGTAATGTACAAGTTGGTTCACGAGTTAAGGCTACTAGTTTAATAAATTGAATAATAAATATAATTAAGTACCCGTTTATTAATTTTTTATATAATAATACATGACTGTTTTCGGCTCTTAGTTCATTATTAACACTCTGGAGATTTCCTAAGAGGTGAGACCGGTCATGTATTATTATACAAAATGAATAAAAGGGTACATAATTATAGTTATTATTCGATTTACTAACATTACATTATGGACTATTACATTATGGACTAACTGTTCTATTTATATTTTAATATTAACACGATATTTTATCCAATCGCTTATTTTATTCTAGGATTCAATGATAAACAACAATTATCATTAGTGGATATCTAGTTATACTCTACTCTAAAGTTAATAAATTGTGACTTTTGTATCTAAATTAATAACTGGATACTTCCTACCCATCCGTTTGTGAAATGTTAAGGCGAGACAGTTATCTCAGGCTCAAGAGCCTATGAACGTTTTGGTGACTTTAATTAATAATTAATGCAACGTGGGTCTTTGAGACGGGTTGTTGAAGCAAGTATAGCGACGAGCGGGGGGCAAAATGCAATTTCCTCTCCAGCACGCAGTCACCACATGTCACTTCCAGGACCTCTGTGTCCTGCTACGTGTGATGAAGATGACGTATCTTTGGCAAACTGAATAGCTCTTTAGTTAGGAATAATCGGCAATAAATTTACTGTACAATTAGGCCAACAATTTGTCATTAGTATCTAAGCTCGTATTTCTACAATACTAGCTACAGCCTTGCATCGCTACGAGGTGATTCTCTACGCTTGCTTACCCTTCCCACCTGGTTATTCTAAAACCATCACATCAATAAAAAACCTCAGGCTGTGGCCGTTCCCCTAAATAACAACGTGTTGTAGTCTAGAAATTTATGTAGGCCTTCTTTAGGGGAATGGAATGTAGTGAAATAAAGTGAGAGCTAGTAGAAATTTAACGACTTAAATAAAATGTCATAATAAAAACCAAATTAGTCAAGCTACTGTCATGTTTATTTGTTTGTATCAGCTGTTTAAAATAAACAATTAAATTAAATAAATGCCAATGTTACTCTTATGGAAAAAAGGAAACTTGAGGGGCTGTTTCCACTCCTTAGGGATGGAATTACCAGAAATCCTTTCTTTGTCAGTCTCTATGATACAAACGTTAACTTATTTGCAATTTTTTTTTCAAAATCTGTTCAACACTTCAGGAGATTTCATAATGAGTGAGTACACAGCTTTTGGATTTTATATACTTTTCATTATTATTCATCTAAGACGCCGATCGTAGAGACATGGGCGAATAAGAGAGCGAATAAGTGAGATGAGTGTTTATGAACGAATGTAGACATTGTTACTATCTGAATTCGACTTAGCTCATAAAGGACAATTTGTTAATAGCCCAATAGTCAGGGCAACTATGGGACCGACAGCTTAACGTGGAATCCGAACTACATATTGTTGGTCTGATTTTTAGCTAACTGACACCAAGATTATATTGTTTAAATAACATTAATTTATTTCAATAAAATATCCCGTTTATACACCTATCTTAACAATGTACGCATGTAAAGGGAAAGCGTATTTGCTTACCAAGAACTTTTCAAGATCAGACGACATTGACATCAAAACAATCTTTCAATGTTCAAGCCATACAGTATAGTACGACCCGGGGACACGGAAGGGATGTCTAGCTGACTGAATACCGCATATCTGAGCCATTGAAATTGTATCCCAAAGAAAGGAGGTTTTTGAAGTAATTGTGGTTTATCACTGTTTAAATTCCATGATATATTGTTGGCAATTGTTGGAAGAATGTGTTGAATTACCTTTAATAGAATTTTTATGCGTATTGAAAGACCATACATGAGACTTAATGGTGGAAGATGCATATATGTAGTATAAAGTCACAGCTACTAAAACTAGACCTTGTCAAGGTATTTTTCCCTCTGAAATATATGTAGTTTACCATAATCATAACCTACATTATGTTGCCACTCTCTTTTACGTCACCTACATAAACTCCCATGAAACGAACTGCATTTAATTGTACATTAACATCCACAACTTTAATACATGTAAGGTATGTCCGACCCAAACAGTGGTCAACCTTGTGAAAACACGAGCTAGTCTGTCACACAGGTCTAGATTGTTAGAGGAACCAATCCTCTTGCCTTCACAAAACACCCATCATATTCTTACACATGTATTTATCTATAATACTCTTAATTGTTTTTGGATTTTTTTGTAATTTATTTGTTATAATTCAGGTTTAATGAACGTATCAAAGTTTTTATGATCCATATGTTATACATATTTTTATTTATCCTTCTTAAGCCATTTACAATGTTTTTTTTATTTAAATGAACACTTTAAACCCCTTCCACCCAATCACTCTGAAACGTACCCATTATACTGAAATTTATAATTAATGAATGGTCATTTTTTTAATTCTTTTCTGTTTTTAATTGATACTTTGTATTAGTTAAAACGTATATTTTATAATGTAGCCTAGTTAAAACTTTTATAACTTGTATTATTAAACTCATTTTAAAATAGGTTACGTTAAAAGTTTAAAAGATTAACTTTGAATTTTTTTTAAGGCTTAACATAAATACACTTTTATTAATCTAGCTTAATGTACACGTAAATTCTGTATTATTATCATAGTTTTAAAGGTTTGAAAAGATTAGTTTTTAATTTGTAGGTAGTACTCTTTCTTTAGTAGCCATACTTATTTCTGCTCAAGTAGCTAGAAGGATGGCAATATATTTTAATTTTAAATTAAATATCATTGTGTGATTGTAAAATAAATAATTAGTGAATTATTAAACAAAATTATATTTAATAGTGTATTAATTCCTAATATATAAATTTTATATTGAGTAATTGCATAATTAAAATTGTGATGATATTTTTATGTTTCATTTACATTTTAAACTCACCATTCCATTAAAATGTCCTATTACTGTATCATATTTAATGTGTAAACAGATATTAGCCTATTGTACCACAATTAACATGTTAATCCTTCTATAAACCTTTTGAGCCCAAGAAATCCTTACATTACAGACTGGAACATAATGATAACTAGTTTTACCATTAGTAAGACAGTTTGGGGGGGAGGGCATTCATGTTACATGACATGACATGTGTAAAATGTAAGGTGACTGAGTTGTCTCCACGTGGCGAGTTGTCTCCCCTCTTCCACAAACTTACTTGGCCCAACTTGTCGCATTCATTATTCAAGTTTAAAGTGGAAGCCTGCTGCAGAACGGAACTGCACACACACACAAACATTCCCCTTTTCTTTTTTTTCGATCTCAAGGGAAGTTAAAAGCTAACATTTAAATATTAAATAAGTACATTTGAGTCGTAAAATAGGTTGAAGCTATTTTAGATTTCAAGACCTTATTTTGTTATTAAAATTAAATTACTAAAATTGTTTAATCAACTAAACTGAATTATAATTTTAAATTCGTATCGTATCTCAAGATATATTTTGAGAATAATGTTTGGGTTACTATAAATACTGAATTTGTTACAACGTCGTTTTTTTTATATATTAAAAGTGTCTGAAATGAATAATTTTAAATTTGATATCAGACTCTTACTCGGAGTAGTAAGAAAAGTAACGCATTTTAAAAGGGGTGAGGTAATTCATACTCCTCCAGAAAGTATATTTCTGAGGGTAGTTGTTTGGTGTAACATGTAATATTTTGTAAATATAAAAAAATTTCTCAATTTATGTAAAGATCTGACCAAAAATAACAAGCTGAAAAATAATAATCCCATATTTAATATTAGTAATTAATGAATGCATTATATGTCTTCTAGCAATTAGAATTTGCCCCGTCTATAATTTCATTAGATAAGTAATGATGATAAGTGATGAAACCACATCTAAGATACGTATACAACTCAAGTTGGTACAAAAGTAATGGTTGGATTTGAACAGCGTAGTAGTAGTGGTGGGGGAAGTGGGTCGGTTACTATCGGCAGCCTTCGGGTAGTCGGAATAGTGAATGTCGAGTTTGTCCTAAGATGGCGCAGTGTAGCATCACGTTTTCGCTGTAGAGCATTTTTTTTACTATGAATCTGTTCTTACAACAGGTGCAACAGCTGTTTCAATAACGTTTTAATGTAGCACACGATGGACCGATCCTTGATCCCAGATCAATCATTAAGTAACTGTATTTCACTCAACAGGATATATAATGAATGTCCCATTAATGTGGTTACCCCAGGAAACATTGAGAACGGTTGCAGTGAATAGAGTGTCAGTCCTTCAAAGTTCCATTGATCCACAGTGGTGCAACGTTGAATGTTAGCGTCACTCATTGCAGACATTGAATACAGCTGGTTTATTCATTGCTACAGTGTATTTTACACGATTAATTGAAGATTAGCCTGTGTAAAATAATTATTAATTTTAAGCTTTATGAAATGATTTGAGTATAGACAAAGCTGTTTTGAAATAGTGCTAGATACAATTGTTTCGTAAAGATCTCAGCTGAGGCTCATTTTAATTTGGAATCGCTAGCAAGCAAAATAACAGGGATCTGGCATGAAATTCAAGACAGCTATATGCCAGACGCCTATGTGAAGAGTTGTAAGTGAAATATCCAAATTGAGGTTTCTGGGCCGTATTTTTTTTAAAGATAATGATTATCAGTCAAAGCAAACTTAGTGAGCTTTGGTAACGTGCTCCGAAAGTTTTTGAGACCACATAGGCTACTCTACATTTAAAGGTAAATATGATTTGGATGTGGTGTAAGCAGGATGGAGGCAACTGCCCCTCTATATACTGTATATTTTAAGACAAATGTTCTCCAATCTGTAATCTAGCGCTTCATTTACGTCTGCTGACGAGCTCGGTCACTGATCTATAAGCTTTAGACTTTGGGATACCATGAGTCAACAGTATAAATACACAATCCTAGATATCTAAAAGAGCTAGAGGCTGCCATCCATTTAGAAGTATTAGCTAAAAACGTAAATAAATTAAAAATTGTTATTAAAAGCAAGGATGTTTCAAAAGTGGCCGTTCTTTTTGCACCACCCAATGATTTAAAGAACACACAAATTTTAAAAATTACAACTTATTTGGAGATCTGAGAATGAGTTACTACTGAGGATGTCACATTACAGCATGAGCGAGACGTTTGGTGATGTAAATAGTGTAAATAACATGTTAAGAATACGGTTTTTACTGGAAGTTATAGCATTGATTTTACTATACATAGAAGATAGTTCCATCCAATGTTAAATATTGAGGCACGGAAAATGGGAGCGACCGTGCTGCAACCTGTCGTCAATCAAGTTAAAGAGGTCGAAATTGCCTCCAGTTTCGACTGTTCGGTTGCACAACCTGTGAGCAGTAAAGGAACTAATCACTCCCTCTCATTCCCCCATTCTCTCTCTCTCTCTTTCTATCGAGACGCTCATCCAGAAGTACTTGTCTACGTCGCCACTGCACCTGTACTGTCGCCGATTGGCCTTGATAGTGGGTCAAAGTGGGATATTATTCCTTGCTGTGGTTTGTCTTGCACGGAAAGGAATCGCGATCTTTTTTATTTAGGCCTTAGGGGTTTGTGAATATGAAAAATGTTAGGGGACATCTTTTTTGTTATTTTGTCAATGTAAATAACAGTGTGTTACAGATGTTTAGTTAAAACACTATACATTATCTAAAATGATGTAAATATTGTTTGTATTATAAGTTTATTGATATTTTAAGTAATTGTATATTTAGAAGTAGCAAGAAAAATGGTGGTAGTTCTAAATTGTTAAAGGCTAGATTGTTAAGTCCCTGGATAGCACCAAACATTTTATATACATTTGAGAGACGTAAAAAATTATATAAAATTTCTACGAAAAGACCATATGACAGTTTTTCAAAATTATTTTGCAAAATGTACTAATGAATTAAATAATGTGATCAATTTTACAAAAAAACAATTATTATTCAACATTATTAGAAAACTGTAAAGGTGATGTATCTGAGCAGTGGAAGGTAATAAATAACTTAACAAGTGGTTCCTCAAAGAAAATAGTTGAGCTAATTGAATTGCCAAATGGCGAAGTTACGCGTGAGCCTTCCGTCATTGCTGATAATATAAACAATCACCTTATCACAATCCAGTCTAGCCGTCCAGACGTTGTGCATTCCAATGCCCTTCCACCTTTACGTACTTAATGTCAACATTCATTACTTATAACTCCAACAGATTTAGATGAAATTAAGAGTATTGTTAAGCTTTTAAAAAATAAAAAAAAACTGGCTCTGACCAAATTTATATACATTTACTGAAAAATATAATTGATGAGATTGCACCAGTTTTAGTTCACTTAATAAACAGTAGTTTTATCAAAGGCATTTTTCCTGAGAGCCTGAAGTTAAGTTCAGTGGTACCTATTTTGAAGGACAATAACTCTATAAACTAGATAACATAATAACTATCAGCTTGTTATCTGTATTCTCTAAGGGTTTTGAAAAAAACAATGATTAAATGACTCCATAGTTATTTATCTAAGTTAAATTTTCTTAAAGATTTCTTAAGTCAATTCAGTTTTATCAAAGGAAAGTCATCTGAGGATACGTTATTAGAAGTATCAGAAATAATTTATAACAATTTAATTATTCATTAACTTATCATCTGTCATATAGTTCACATTTAATACTAGAATTAACCCTTTATATTATTGAAATTATTATTCATTTTTTTTCAAGTAATTAAAGCTTCTTGTCATTACTGCATTTTATAATTATTTTTGTATATTTAACTATAAATGAATATTCCTTTTTGTTTAAAAGTAAATTGAACTATTTGTCATAAATACCACAATATTAAAATCTGCTTCCGGGTCACACCGTGGACAGGGAAATGTGTGTGGTAGGCCTACCGAAAGTCTTAATATTCGTTGTTTTCCTCGTGTGTGAAGTGTGTTTGTTAAGTTTTAATTAATTTGTGACGCGTCCCACTTGGACTTATTTGTTTTCTTTAACCTGAAGATGCCGTCCGTATTCACGGCGAAACATGTAGTTGTTATCACCATCACACGCTGTGAACTGTTTGACGGAAGGTAAAGTAAACCTATTTTAGTCTATACCAGGATTGGCATTTTTTTCTTTTTATTTGATATAAAGAGATGGAGATAAAGAGAAAATATTTGCTGTATTGATGATTTCATAAATAGTGGCGGAGTCATAAAATGAGAAAGAAAAAACATACTTGCACACAATTCAGTTCTTCAGTCGCGTTGCCGAAAATCGTGTAATAGGCCTACCTCACTCTCTGGCCGTTAACGAGTTGCGCGCAATCCTAGCTGCGTTAATTGCGATGTGCCGTTAACGATGCGCGCAATACCGATCTCAGGTAGTCTGTCCAGTCTTGGCCGCTCAAAAATGCAACTTAGACCTCAAGCTGTGCTATAGAAATATTTCGGTAAATATCACAATCCGCCAAAAATAACTTGAATTTTCACTGGTCTGATTCCGAATAGCACCAAACTTATACTACAAAATAAGCACATATCTGCTTCTATTCTGTGCTTATATTTTCTTGGTTATTGGTAAAATATAATAATTATCTATATCAGCTGAACTTGTTTCCAAGATGACAAAACCAGGATTTCATTTTTCTATAACAACTAAAGTGTGACAATATCTGAATTGATTTTGGGCTTGAGTTGGATAAAAAAAAAAAAAAAAAAACAATAAAATGGAAATATTTTTATTAATATTTATTATTTTGGTGTTCGGTACTAGACTAACAATCATCGCATATCCTTTGTTTTTCCTGTAACGTTTTAAGTACAGCTCGCACGTTTTGTTATTGGACCCTCGCCTAACTCTCATTAGTGATTTAAGTTAAGTGATCACCGTAATACTATATCCAAATTAATCTAATGTGTAGCTAAATAAGTGTAAATAATATAAGTTGTTTGACTTTTAGTCATCTTTTTAACCGAAGATGTTTAGTATAATTATGTTTGCCATTCATTTAAATGTTACTATTAAATTACAATATTTTTAAACATGTATAGCCTATATTACTCCCTACGGCCCACAGTTCTAGAGTTGAAGTGTTTGGTTATTAAAAAAAGGTCCCTGTTCTTCTACTTAGGATTAATTTATCTAGTTTGAAAATGTATGCTTATCATTAATACGATATATATATAATTGTTTCAATTTGAAACCATACTATTACAGTTCAAAATATGCGCAAAACCCAAATTTACGTATTATTTTTTAACTATATTATTGTTTATTTGTAATATTTATTTGTTTATATAGTTTTGTTAGTTCTTGGCATTGTTTGTTCTGTTCATTCTCAGTTGTGTAAATAAGTCATATTCGAATTGTTACAATTAAAAACACCACAGAGTGCGGTTATAGTTAATTTTGTTATTATTTAGACTGTGGTTACTTAAAATTAGTTATTTCTTATGTTATTGCTGGTCACGCTACTTGTGAAGTGTTACCAGTGTAATTCCAGAGTGTCTTTTCCAGAGAAATTGAAAATATAAATAAATTGCAGTTTATCCATACTTTCACATCTAGTAAAATAATAGTATGAAAAACAGATGTGTTAACTTTAATTATATTCGCCTTAAACATACGTTTTACAATGGTCTGATTCAATCAATGTTATAAATCGGTATTTTTTAAAGGGGGACATAAACAAAATTTACAATAATTTCACAACCTGATTAAAATAATGAAAATTGAATCTAAATAATCAGTAGTCTAGTTATATTCTATCGCGATAATATTTCCTAACCAATTGCAATTGACATCGAGATTGTTTTTCACAAGAAGTAATAATAGAGTCACAACTCTTCATGATTCCGAAAAAAATAAAAACTGACCATTCACCAAACAATGAAATATTTTACAAACAATCATGCAATTACTTGGAACCAAATAATATGTTAATGTACAGACAGTAATAATAAAACATATGTATATAATCAAATTAAAAATAATGCTATTTTAAATTAAATGCCTATACACAGATTGTCTGAATCAGGCCATAAGATGAAAGCTATTTTTATCTTGTATAGAAGTAAATTAGTGGTTTTGTTATGATTTGTTCTAACCCTATCATTCAATTTGAATCTCATTTTGGTTTTATATTTTGCCCAGTATTATTCTATATAAATATCATAGGCCTATTTCAATATTTATTTTGTCAAAGAAATAAATAATGTCACATTTTTTAATATTGCACTATAGGCTATTATATATTCCTGGAATATTTGCAGATTAATTTCATAATTGAAAGGAGAGTCATTGATTGGATTTGAAAACAATTTATTTTTTAATCAATTACCGCATATGAAAAACTAATGATTGAGTACAACAGTCGATTTAATCACCTAATCGATGGTTAAAATGCAATAAATAAAGATTTTTCAGATGGGCTATATAACATGAAAATGTTTACTTAAATCAGCAGTAATTATCGCCAGCATTACCGATAAGTTAGCGGTCTATTCAAGTGTGTCTATTTACAAATACATGGCGTGTTAATCATATAAATCAATATGGTGTTTTAATTTATTCAGTTATAAATATTTCTTTATTCAATATGAATGTCACACTGAGTTTTACTGTAATAGTATCAACACAGTATTCTTTATTATTCGAAAGAGATGCAAGCAAATATAAAAACAGAGAACCCGGATAAACGTTGGCCATATGGAATAACGTAAACAATTATCTAAGCAGGACGTTGTTTGTGTGTGGGACCTGAGGAAAGAGAGGGCGGGGCGGCTGTCTGGAGAATGGGAGAGTGGGTTAAGAGGAGGGAAGTGAGAGAGAGAGACGGAAGAGCGTGCGAGAGAGAGAGAGGAAATAGGGCTATGCGCAGCGCAGCGTGGGGCCTCAAAACAGTTTAGGGGCCTCGCCACAACTCTCCCATATGGATGGAGTATCTCTTTATATAGTAAAATCAATGGTTATAGTTTTTAGTCGTGATACCGGTTTTAGTCGTGATAACGGTTTTAGTCGTGGTGCCAATTTTAGTCGTGATACCGGTTTTAGTCGTGGTACCGATTTTAGTCGTGATACCGGTTTTAGTCGTGGTACCGATTTCAGTTGTGATACCGGTTTTAGTTGGGATACCGGTTTTAGTCGTGATACCAATTTTAGTCGTGATACCGGTTTTAGTTCTGATACTGGTTTTAGTTGGGATACCGGTTTTAGTCGTGATACCGGTTTTAGTCGTGATACCGGTGTTAGTCGTGATACCAGTTTTAGTCATAATACCAGTTTTAGTCATGATACCGATTTTAGTCGTGATATCGGTTTTGTCCTGATACCGCTTTTAGTCATGATACCGGTTTTAGTCGTGATACCGGTCTTAGTCATGATGACGGTTTTAGTCGTGATACCAGTTTTAGTCGTGATACCAGTTTTAGTCGTGATACCGGTTTTAGTCATAATACCGGTTTTAGTCGTGATACCGGTTTTAGTCGTGATACCAGTTTTAGTCGTGATACCGGTTTTAGTCATAATACCGGTTTTAGTCGTGATACTGGTTTTAGTCGTGATACAGTGTTTAGTCGTGATACCGGATTTAGTCGTGATACCGGTTTTAGTCGTGATACTGGTTTTAGCCATGAAACAGGCTGCTTAGCCCTACGAATTAACACGCAGAAATACTTTATCGCAGTCTACAATGATAACGTGGGATATTCTTACATTCTTACATGAGACGCCGACACAACGTTGTGCGTATTTTAAGGCGAATATGAATGGTTTTATGAGTGTAGGATGAGTGTAGATGAGTGTAGTCTGGTTACTAACTGAGTTCAACTGTTCCTCAGAAAGGACAATTTATTAATAGCCCAACAGCCAGGGCAACTAAGGGACCTACAGCTTTACGTGGAATCCGAACCACGTAGTGCTGGTCTGATTTTCAGCTAATTGACAAGCCTGATACTCAGTTATCTCCCCCACACAACATCCGCACAATGATTACCACCCAACATGGACACCCCAGACTTCTCTAGTAGTGTCCACGCCGATAGCAACCACCAAGCGGACGCCATGTCGGTATTAAGAGGACCGAGCATACAACCTATCGCCTACAATCTCCCAAACACTTTGTCCCCATGTAGCTATTTGTTTGAACTTTAAATTGTTCAAACTCAATGTAGAAATCGATATTAAAGGTGCAATAAAATATATTCTGGGAATCAACGGACTCGTTCAGGTAGGCTAACAGCACGTCATAACAATGGAACGTTATTATGGATAAGCTGGTAAGATCAAACTTACATGAAGATTATCAATTTTACCCGCTTGTGAAATATTTGATCACACAATATTTTACAGAAGTGTGCTTCTATACCTCAATCAATGGTCATATTATCAGTTTAACTGCAGAGTATAAATATTTCGAAAAATGAGTGGATAATGTTAGCATATTACCATGCAATATACCATGATCTCATAATAATAAAAAATTAATAACCTTTATTTTAGAATAAATGTGTTCCACTCTCATACAATAAATAGTCGACTTTAAAAAATAATAATTTGGATTTTATAGACATTTTGACAAGTTCTGATAGCACAACAGAAAAAATAACATGAAAAATGTTACAGTCTGTACTTTAAATATTAATTCTAGCAGTGGATTGCTGTTGTGTTTGTCGGCAGTAGTTGTGCTATCTACAGACTAAAACTACTTCTTCTCGACAACTGATAACTGGTAATTAAAAAAATTTCATTGGACACACCTGAAAACTAACACTACATTTGATGGTTAGTTATCTAACAGCCTAACTTATAACTAACATGAACAGGATCGGACCTTACTAATATTAGTTTAACATTAACATTAAATAATACAATTGTACACATCAAAGCATTAGTTAACTATTGAAGTATCAAAAATGTTAATTAAAGTTACATTTAAATGCATTTTAAGGTTCAACATAAATTGTGTTGTCTATATAGTATTTTTTTCACCAAAAGGCACTTTTTAAGTTTGGAATAAAATGAAGTGCTTTTAAAGATAAATATTATTATAGCTAAAAAAGAAAAGAAATACAAATTTACTATGACGAAAATTCAAAGCACAGATTAATTCATGTAACAAAGTAGGTAGAAACTGCCTGAAGCCTCACAACAGGGTATAAAGTCCACACTGCGCTTTGTATCATGTTAGGCCAAGCAATCAAAGGGGCTTTGCAACTCTTGCATACTAATGCTCACTATGCACAATGCACGCTCCTTGCCCCTCCTCCCTTTGTGGGTTAAGCACCCACGTACACTGCTGCATCAGTGCATTACGTGTTCTAGTTTCACGACAGTTCCAGGGGGGCTGAATTGGCTCAACTCAACATTTTTGGCTCTTAGGGAAGTCGATTCGTAAACTTTAAGAGTAGGGAAACTAAAATTTAATCTTTTAAACACAACAACAAGTTTAAGTAAATGAGAGAGAATTCACTTGTGGCGATTTTTTTCATATAATTATATTAACCATGAAAGAAAGCTTTTGCATAGGCTTTTATCATTTTAAAAACCTTACGGAAATAAGGAATTAAACTGATATATTTAAAAGCCAGTAATAGTAACCTAACTTGCAAATAGTTAACTCGGCACTATATTTATTTATTCTAAAAAATATAACGTGATAACCGAGTCAGCTAATCATTAATTGGTTAATTAATAACATTCTTGTTTAAAACTCAGCTTCATGCTCTAAGCTCACTTACCAGCTACCAGAGTCGAGTAAATTTTGAAAGGCAGCTAATGGCTCATGGCTGTATTTTTTACCAAAGGATATTAATTAATAACTCAACCTCGTCACTCGCTGCACTCGTTACGAATCGGTCTGCGATTTTGACTACAAATAATAGTAGGTTAACTGAATAACTTAAAGTATAATATTAAATGTATTGACATTATCTCACTCGCAGTAATTGCATTGCTACCTTTTTATTAGTCCAAACGCCCAATGATATCACTTAGCCGAAGTCAAACTTCTTGATTTCTTTAGTTTTTTTGTAACAGCCGAAGATTAATAAAATAAATAACACAACAATCCTCTAGGGTCATCAGTATACCTGCCTAACGACTCCGAGGAGCTCCCTCCGTTCTCTATGTTGAAGAGAATCGTAGACTACGGAGTGATGCACCAACAACACCTGGTGGCAGAGTTGGATGCCAACGTCCATCACACTGCATGGGGAAGCACCAACATAAATTCTAGACGTGAGTCACTGTTAGACTATATAGCTGAAGCTAATTTAGTGTTATTGAATCGGGGCCACAAGCCCACTTTCCAACATAAGAGGGGGTTGAGTTTGCGAACAGAGGTCTTTGACATAACCCTAGCAAGCTGCCATACAGATTACAAAGTAGACGGTTGGACAGTACTGGATGATCCGTCCATGTTGGATCACAACTGCTTGTTCTTTTTGATTAGAACGGCTCCCATTAAGGCGTGGTTCAGAAATCCTAGGAGAACTGACTGGTCTATATACCAGGAACAGCTGAAAGCTCGGTTACACCATCCTGTTCTGGGGCGTGGTGAAAAGGTAGATGGTACAGACATCATACAATCAGTTTTCGAGACATCTTACTTCAAAGCGTGTTCAGAGACGGAGTTAACGTCTAACAACAATGCCTGTTGGAGTAGAGAGCTTGAAATCATGAGAAAAAACTGTCCGAAGACTGCACAATGTTTGCAAACGTGCGGGCAACTTAGAACAGATACTCGAGGGCCCTCGGTGACTACAACAGAGCAATCCGCAAATCCAAGAGAGGCTTGTGGAGGAACTTTTGCCGGGACATTGAAAGTGTCCGAGAATTCTCTAAGATCCACAAGATCTTGGCTCGTAACCCCATTAATGCTGTAAGGACAGTCTGAAAAGAAGACGGCTTCCAAACAGACAGCCCAGAAGAGACACTTGAGGTTTTACTCGATACTGACTTTCCTGGCTCTGCTGAGATTATACCAGCTCTTCAGAAGGAAAGGGGGGAGAACTTGGTCCCCCTTTCCTTCTGGAGCTGTGCTAGATCTGTTTTTACATACAGGGAGTACAATTGGCATTGAGGTCTTTTTAAGATCAGAAATCTTCTGGTTGTGATGACATCTTTCCTGCCTTGCTTTAGATACCTTGGCTGCTGTAACTCTTTAGGAAGAGTATAGCCACAGGTGTTATACCACTATCTTGAGAGATCTTCAGGGTCATTTTCATCCCGAAGCCTAGGAAACCCTCCTACGATACAGCAAAGGCTTACCGCCGAATAAGTCATTCGTCTTTTCTCCTAAAGCATGAAGA
The DNA here is from genome assembly GCA_035578905.1 of Stictocephala bisonia. Classification (NCBI taxonomy): domain Eukaryota; kingdom Metazoa; phylum Arthropoda; class Insecta; order Hemiptera; family Membracidae; genus Stictocephala; species Stictocephala bisonia. The sequence continues at coordinate 3,593,493 of JAQJVL010000038.1, forward strand.
AGTTGCTGGACAGGCATGTTACAGCCGGAATAGCAAGCAATCAACCTATGCACACCAACCAGCATGCCTACCAAGCTGCTGCGTAACACAATATTCTTGTGAGACTGCGTAACACGCATTTGTCTGCAGGATCGAACAGGGAATCTCCCTTAGGGAGTCAGAAAACGGTATTTACTGACCAATCATATTACAGATTTTACTGACCAATCTGATCACAGTATTTAGGCCTACTGGCCAACCAGAACACATGAATGACAGACCAACCAAAAAACAACGTTTAATGACTAATCAGATCAAATGAATAGCTGACCAATGAGATCAAAGAACTGACCAATCAGATAAAAGGATTTCCTGACCAATGATATCACAGGACTAGCTAACAATCAGATCACAGGACTAACTGACCAATCAGATTACAGGATTTAGGCCTACTGACCAACCAGAACACATGAATGACAGACCAACCAAAAAACAGCGTTTAATGACAAATCAGATCAAATGAATAGCTGACCAATGAGATCAAAGAACTGACCAATCAGGTAAAAGGATTTCCTGACCAATGATATCACAGGACTAGCTAACAATCAGATCACAGGACTGACTGACCAATCAGATTACAGGATTTACTGACCAATCAGATCACAGGACTAGCTGATCAATGAGATCAAAGAACTGATTGATCAATCAGATAACAGGATTTCCTGACCAATGATATCACAGGACTTGCTACCAATCAGATTACAGGACAAGCTGACCAGTTCTGACAATAAGCTAATTTGACAACCGGTGGACAAAGAACGGACTGACAAATCAGATCACAGGATTTACTGCCCAATCAGATCACAGAACTAGCTAGCCTATCAGATAAAATAACTGAAGAAGAAGAAAGAAGAAGAAAGAAATTTATTTCCACAATTCCAACAAGAAATAAGTACAATTAAAATTACATAAATCTTTTTTAACTTCCAGCTTATCTCCTTTACAACAATTTAATGCACAAGATGTAGTGTATACTTTAATAACTAATACAAGTACAATAGAATGCTTAATAAATGTTAGATATACTACTCTTTTCGTTATATGAAGTCTAATACAGAAAAAGCCAAAAAGTAAAACAACAAGAAGAAAAGTGGAAACTAGGTATCTCATTAAAATGAAAATTTGTGTTGAGATACCACATAAGACTAGAAACAGACATTGTGCTGGTGCTAAACCTCATTAACTATAAAATACATAATACTTAATCTACAAAATTATTACCTAAACTATAAGTGCTAACCTAGAGGTCAACCTCAGTCTGCCACCAGGGAGCATTATCCAATAAAAGTGTCTAAATTACAAAACAAAAAGAATTTCTGCACTTAATTTAAAATAAATTCAATATCTTCAAAAGAAAAAAGCCAACGTTTCAAATTTTTCAAAAATGATCTAAGTATAGAACATAATGTCACATGAGCGGGCAATCTATTGTATAATCTTGACGCTCAGCATGTGTAAAAACGCTTAAAGGCTTCATTATTAACTTTAAATTGAGCCACTCGGTTTTGTGACCTTAATCTACTAGAATGCTCATTTAAATTACCCACTAAGAGCCCACTCCTCATATAAAACGTTCTTAATACTTTATAAACGTATAAATGTCTAAAAGGAAGAATGTTTAAATGAAAAAAAAAATGGAAAAGAATGTTCATGACTTACCAATCAGATCACAGGATTTATTTACCAATCAGAACACAGGACTAGCTGACGAATCAGAAAATTGCATTTACTGACGAATCATATCTAAGGACTGACAGATCAATCAGAAAACGACATTGACTGACCAATCAGATCCCAGGACCAGCAGACCAATCAGATTCCAGGACCAAGCAGATCACAGGACTGACAGACCAATCAGAAAACGGAATTAACTGCTCAATCAGATCACAGGACTAGCTGACCAATAAGAATACACGATTTAGTGACCAATAATAGCACAGGATTTACTGACCAATTAGATTAGAGGACTGAATAACCAATCATAAAACGGAATTTACTGACAAATTGGCACACAGGATTTACTTACCAATCAGAACACAGGACTATCTGACGAATCAGAAATTTGGATTTACTGACGAATGACAGACCAATCACAGGACTGACAGACCAATCAGAAAATGGCATTTACTGACCAATCAGATTACAAGAATAGCTGACCAATCAGATCAAAGAACTGACTGACTAATCAGATCATAGGATTTATTGACCTATCAGATCACAGGACAAGATGACCAATCAGATTACAGGATTTAATTACCAATAATAGTACAAGGTTTCTTGATCAATCAGATTACATGGCTAGCTGACCAATCAGATCATACAACGAACTGACAAATCAGGTGATAGCTTATACTGACCAATCAGATCAAACAACTGACTCACCAATAAGATCACACGACTAGCTGGCCAATTAGATCACAGGAATAGTTGACCAATCAGATCAAAGAACTGACTGACCAATTAGATCTTAGGATTTATTGACCTATCAGATCATAAGACAAGCTGCCCAATCAGATCACAGGATTTAATGACCAATCAGGTACAAGGGTTCTTGACCAATCAGATTACAGGATTGACTAACCAATCAGACTACATGATTAGCTGAGCAATCAGATCACAGGACTGTCTGACCATTTAGATCAAAAAACTGACTCACCAATCAGATCAAAGGATTTACTTCCAATCGGATCAAAGGACTAGCTGACCAACCTGAAAACAGTATGTACTGACCAATCATATCAAAAGGACTAACAGACCAGTCATAAATTGGCATTTACTGACGTATTATATCACAAGACTAGCTGAACAATCAGAGCACTTGATTTACCGATCAATAAGAGAACAGTATATATTGACCAATCAGATTACTGGACTGTCTGACCAACCAGAAAACGGCATTTACTGATCAATCAGTTCACTGTATTTACTGACCAATCAGATCACAGGACTACCTGACCAATCAGATCACATGATTTATTGACCAATAAGAGCACAGACCAATCAGATTACTGAACTGACTGACCAGTGAAATTACAGAAAACCTCATTTACTGACCATTTAGATAACAGGATTTACTGACCAATCAGATCACAGGACCGACAAACCAATCGGAAAGCGGCATTTACTGATCCATCAGATCACATAATTTACTGACCAATCAGATCACAGGACTTGTCTATTTTCTCTTTCTAAAAGAATCTAAATCAACCGATGCACCGGAAAAATTTAATTACGATATGAAAACGAATTGACATGTATGTACACAACTCAATAATGACTATAAATATGTAACTAAGAATGCAGAAGTGTAACTAAGAAATAATTTATCCTGCATAGAAATTATCTGTCAGAATATATTATGCAGGTTTCATTTATGATACTCTTAACATTCCAGTGCTAGGGGACACTACGTCACTCAATGCGGTCTTTACATTTTGGCCTCGGTATGTGATTTTTGATAATAAAATATTACTTTTTGAATTTCATTAAATAGAATAATAATATGTAAATTTATTACCATAAAATCATCCGTTGAACTTGAGTTATAAACTATTTACAGTTTTAATACAAACACCCAATGCTGTTACTAAGATTAAAGAATGTTCTATGACTAAGAAAGTTCTTTGGGTGGGGAACCTTTGACGGTATCCGAAACTGTAACGATTCTAGGCGAAATATTAGACACACAATTAACCTTTTCCTTTCATGTTAGAAATGTGCAGGTTGAGAGTTTTATTTAGGCTTAGAGGGTTGCTCCAAGAGCAATCCAAGCTATAAATAGTATTATTTTCACTGCAGTGTTGTATGCGCTTCAAGTCTTCGGAAGTAGGTTATCCCTTGACAACACTGTCTCACTTCAAAGACTGCAAAACTCAGCCATTGTTTGTGTATGGTCCCAGGAAATATGACCATGTCAGTCAAGCTCGAGAAAAAGCAAAAAGACTTCCAATAAAGCATATATTTATTTTGGAAGTGGCTTGTTTAATCCACAAGATTCTGCTATCTGGTACACCCACTTATTTGAGGAAAATGCTGCGGGCTCGTTCAGAGGGTAGTGAACGTCTCACTCGCCAGGACAGCATGCTAGAGGTACCCAAAGTCAGACTCGAGGTGGGAAGGAATGCTTTTCCTTACTTTGCTCCCCAGATTTACAACGGAATCAACAGCATTTCAAAACAATCAGCTATGTATCTTTTAAAAATAAACTTAAGCTATGACTGAGTTTTTTTGAAAAACAACTGTATGTTGAAAAACGCTTTGGAGCGTCAATACCACAGTACGTGTATGGGGAGCGGGTGAATCTATACCACCGTACATGTATGGGTGGGTGGGCTTTTCAATACCACATTATGGTATGTGTATTGTACTACCCATTTACAATGGGGGTAGTAAAAATCCCATTTGCCAGGGCAACTATGGGACCTACAGCTTTACGTGGAATTCAAACCACATAGTATTGGTCTGATTTTCAATTAACTAATTTTATTTGGATAAAGACGTTATTTATTATAAACACCATTGTTTACATTCTAAAATCCGTTAAAATAGCGTAAACATCTTTATTTACATTTAAACAGCTGTTACTTTTTGACTAATTTAAATCTCTCTCCATGGTGATTCTCATGGGCAAACACGTATTTTGAGGGCTTCCTGTTCCTTTAGGACCTTTTAGACCTTTTTTGCGTGACTACGAATTCGAGTTAACTTCTTGACACCTCAGTCGTTAAAATTGATAATGAAATAACAAAAAGTTGCGTTAGCGAAAAATACTTCTCCTATTATGTATAAGGATCGTATGTAAGCATATGTTATATATGAATACTGACCCTTGTTTATGACCGTTTCGCCATCAACCGGTTCTCCCTGCGACAATGTTATTACGTCTGCCAGGCTACATGTCAGCTGACCATAAAGCCATGTTTATATCCGTTCAATCAGCTGATGACAGGAAATATCGTCTCACCACTCCATGTTGTTCCATTGGAGTTAGTTACGGATATTGCACTGGGCGTTTGCGTGGCAACTGCAATGACAAATAGCGTTGCACACGAGAATATTATTTTCTTTTTTCAACAAATTTCATCTGAACAAAAACTATTGACCAAGTTGAACTCTATCACATTCATTTGAACAGGTTTATTACTTCAAAAACGTAGTAATATGCTTGTGACTAACCAATTTGACTGAAATGTATTAAATTGTCCTTAATAATTCTTATTTATTCTTAACAAAACCATTTGATTCACTGTAGAATTTATAAAAAAAATCATTGCTGAGATGAATCATGTGTGGTGTATTTCAATTGTGGAAACAAATGATAGAGTGATATACACTTTAAGAATAATACCTTTTATCGTGTATTTTTGAAATCCTTATGGGATTCACATAACTAAATTGTAGGTTTACCAGTTACTTCGACCAAACTCTACGACAGGAAAAAATTATAAAAAGATATTATCTGGTTCATTCTCTCTGTCAAACTATTGCTTTAAGAGGTATAATTTTATAAATAATCTATGATTCCATTATTACCACTGATCTTACGTTAAAACCCGTTTATCTACCAATATATGTTTTGAATGTTCAATAATTATGAAAGTTATCATACGATGTGATCTATGAGGACTTTTTTCATCTCGAGATCTTTAGACAACGAAAACGGAAAATAATCTAACTGTAATAAAATCTTGAAAATCGTAATAAAGCTTGATACAAAACGTTCAGCCAAATTTAAAGCATTAACTGTTAACAACTGAAAAGATCAGTTTCACGGAGTGTTCGTTTTAAGAAGAACATAACAATTAATTTTGAAACATAAAAATACTAAAACTTGTTTACCGTACGTATATTAAACCCCATATACCATGGACTTTATAACAACGCAACAAATATAAATGAAATCAAACTTTAGAAATGCTCAAGTTTGCTATTGGAGCAATATCTGTCATTAATATTTGAAAATCATAACAAATATTATGTAAACTATATGAATACCGTTATTTAAACAATATATGAAATTATATTTTCAAAACCATAATTTTGACAGAATATAAAACTGTAAGAGCTCATGATTGTAATACAGTACCAAAAACATATTTTCTAAAATAGAAGTACATTGAACATAATGATTAAATAAGAAAACAATGTAGACCGTCGGAACGTTTTAGCAAAGTAAATAAAGACACAACAAAACTGGAGATTTCAATTTGAAGTAAAACAATATTTAGCTAATAAGACACTATAAAGATACTGCAGAGGGATATTTTATCAAATTAAAACTATGTGTGATTACTGATATTGAAACAATTATAAATGGTAAATTTAAACCTTAAGTGTGGCCTAATTAAAGGTTTTCTATTTTTGTACTGAAATAAAGTAAATAAGTTATCAGCAGCCTAGGTAATAAAAATATAATGATAGGTATCTGAATATATCATACCATAAGGTAAGTCCTTTAAAATTATGCTTATAGAGGAGTCAACACACTTTATATAGGAGTCAACAACTTTAACTAGTGTCGTTGAAAGTTCGTAGAAGACCCTGAAGGCAGGAGGGAAGTGAAGTAAAAGAGGCCCTTATGCCACAATCGATATTAATTATATTTCTAGCTAAGCCTATCCGGATGAGTGACTTACACCCACACCCAGGCTTAAGTCATTCGTCGACCCCGACCGTCAATGTCCGAGGCTTACCTCGTCAACGTCACCCTTGCTGTTCCTTAGTGATCTACGTGTTGTGTGGCTAATACCCGACTGATGGTGAGACGTGCTAAATGACAGCGTCACTGTGACACTTTCATTTACAATGTTTCGAGAATTAAAGTACTTCCTTGGCTATACAATCAAATCGAAATTCGTTTATTACACACTTTCAAACATTTTTAATAAGCATAGTCAAATTGGCTTTGATTAAGAAAATAAATGCATAAACAAAAAGCCAAACAAGCTCTTGTATAGGAAAATTAGATAAAAGAGTCAGTACATAATTATTTTTTTTGTTTTTTGTTTTTTTTTCGGACAAGTAGTATTGTTGATATTTGGTTCTATAAGTGTCTAGGGATAAGTAAATTAATCAGATGTGGTTTTACATTTTTGTCAGTAATTCATGTTTTTAATTCAGTACTGTATACAATGACAACACTTTGAAGAAATGCTATAAACTTCTTTCTTTTAAGTCTGTAGATCCTCAATTTAATAGAATTTATATGTTTTCATTGAAACTTTATCATATAATTGTATACAGTACTAAGGTAATATTAGCACTAAACTTTGGCTAGAAAATTATCTATTTGCTTATTCCTTATATCGTAAAATTAATATTTTTATTTGCTTTTTTATTCTCTTCAACATCAAACCGATCCAAAAGTGAGCACTGCCTATGACTAAACTTCGATTTTCTAATTTTATAAGAATTTTACCGGCACATGTGTTATTATTGCCTGGCAAACTGCTATAACATCTAACGCACGCCAGCCAATACGATCCTAGCTGCCAATGGCGGAGCTTTGATTGTGTATTTTGTAATAAAATGTTTACCACTGTATGTTTTACTATTGCGAGCTAACCCGCCGTACAAGCCGACACACGGCAGCCAAAATTACGTAGTTTCCATTTAATAAAACTTTATTTTTAATCTTCATATGAATAACATATTTAAAACACAGCAAATAATGTGTTAAGTGCCTCTAAGAGCATGTTTTTTTTAAGAACTTGCTTTCAATATAACACAGTTTATTTGGTAATATAGCTGTAGAGGAGCGTGCTCCTATACTCCTATAAGTGCAACAATACCATCACAGTCAATACTGTGAGACATACAATAGTTAAAGAAACCCTTTGAAGCACACACCCATGTCCAGCAGCCATGACTGTGCCCGAGCTTGCTCCTACACTCCAGGAAGTACAACAATACCATCACAGTCAATACTGTGAGACATACAATAGTTAAAGAAACCCTTTGAAGCACACACCCATGTCCAGCAGCCATGACTGTGCCCGAGCTTGCTCCTACACTCCAGAAAGTACAACAATACCATCACAGTCAATACTGTGAGACATACAATAGTTAAAGAAACCCTTTGAAGCACACACCCATGTCCAGCAGCCATGACTGTGCCCGAGCTTGCTCCTACACTCCAGGAAGTACAACAATACCATCACAGTCAATACTGTGAGACATACAATAGTTAAAGAAACCCTTTGAAGCACACATCCATGTCCAGCAGCCATGACTGTGCCCGAGCTTGCTCCTACACTCCAGGAAGTACAACAATACCATCACAGTCAATACTGTGAGACATACAATAGTTAAAGAAACCCTTTGAAGCACACACCCATGTCCAGCAGCCATGACTGTGCCCGAGCTTGCTCCTACACTCCAGAAAGTACAACAATACCATCACAGTCAATACTGTGAGACATACAATAGTTAAAGAAACCCTTTGAAGCACACACCCATGTCCAGCAAACATGACTGTGCCCGAGCTTGCTCCTACACTCCAGGAAGTACAACAATACCATCACAGTCAATACTGTGAGACATATAATAGTTAAAGAAACCCTTTGAAGCACACACCCATGTCCAGCAGCCATGACTGTGCCCGAGGTTGCTCATAAACTCCAGGAAGTAAACAATACCATCGCAGTCAATACTGTGAGACATATAATAGTTAAAGAAACCCTTTGAAGCACACACCCATGTCCAGCAGCCATGACTGTGCCCGATCTTGCTCCTACACTCCAGGAAGTAAACAATACCATCGCAGTCAATACTGTGAGACATATAATAGTTAAAGAAACCCTTTGAAGCACACACCCATGTCCAGCAGCTATGACTGTGCCCGAGCTTGCTCCTACACTCCAGGAAGTGCAAGAGCCAATCAGATGTGTTATTTACTTCACCCTGACACGCACACAGCAGGTACAGATTTATATTAACTATAATATTTACCCGAAGTGCTGGCCTACACGATACGGTGGGCTCGTTGCGTGTTCCCAATAATTAGAACCTAATAAACAGCTGTTCTCGTCTCAGCTGTTGTTGCACCTTATATACTGTAATGTTTACGAAGAGCAGAGAGTAATGTTCGCTGATATTAAATTATTTTGCTAAAAAAGTATATCTTCTTAAAGCTAATATTAAGGCTTTGTGAAATATTTTTCTCAAATTAAAACGATAATAATACACAATCTTTTAAGTATTTCTTTTAAGGGATTAAAAAATATTTGTATAGGTATAATATTATTAGTTTCATAATAAGTACAATAGAGTTTTACTGTAAAATGAATTTGACTCACTTATTGCCATAATATATTTTTAAAAATAATATGGATCGACGATCTCTCTTTACAGAAGATCACATTTATATCACACTTTGAATAAAAAATAAAAATAAGCAATATCTTCATCCCTAATCCTTACAGGTGTAAAAACAAATAACAATCATATGTAATATGGTTGAATAGTTGAATTGACTTACAGCTGATATGAAAAACGTGCGGAATCATATCAAGCGCACTATTTTTTACAACGCTGAGTGACCCATATTGGTCGGTAGCGTAGTTGGTTCAATCCTAGCCTTATGTGCTAAGGTTCTCAGTTCGATCCCAATCAGAGTCAATACATTTTGAGAAGGATAAGCTGATAATCACCGGCTGTTCATTTGTCATTGGGCTATTAATTAATGACACTTTCTAAGGAATAGTCGGCCTTAGTTTGTAACAATGACTACATTCGCTCATCTACACTCATCACACTCATTCGAAATCCATATTCGTATCTTGACTATTGGCGTCTTATGAATAAATAAATAAAAAATAAATAAATGTGCATGTGCACCTGGTTGTAGGGAACTGTACTTTTGCTTATTATTCATTATTAAGAAGCCGCTCGTAGAATTACGGGCGTAAATGAGGAATGAATGAGAGTGATGAGTGTAGATGAACTAGTGTGGTCATATAACCCAAAGGCCAGTGAAACTAAGGAACCTGCAGCTTTACGTGGAGTCAAAACCACGTAGTATTTGTCCAAATTTCAGTTAATTGACAAGCCTCAAACTGAGTTATCTGCCCTACACAACATCCGGACCCTGACTGTGGATGCCTAAGATTTCTCAAGAAGTGTCCCCATCAACGGCAATCATTGAGCGGACGTCTTTTGTATTAAGAAGACTGATCGTCTATAAACTACACAACACTTTGTCCCCAAGTTGCTGGGGGACAGCTCCACGCCACAAGGGGCACAACTGACCAACAGTATGTCTGATTGTGCACCTCCACTAGTAAAGTCCTATTTTTCATCCCAGTCTAAAACACTTCAAGTGATCTAGTCAATAAAATTGATGCGTTCAACGCTCGTCAGTTTTGTACATCTATCACTGAATCCCCATCAAGCAAGGAATGAAGGATACATAATGTCCTTCACTTGGACTCACTTTATCTGCACATTCAGTTACAGTTTTTTATAACATTTACACAACATTTTGCAATCTCGCCTGACCGTACAAATAGAATGAGTATTTATTTGTAATTTGACCTACTCTACAAAATATATATTTTATCGAAAATAGTTAAAATGAGAATAAAATCTGGCAAATAAATTTTATAATTATGGTTATGCTGTCATAATTAACGTATTACAAGTCGCAACCAAAAATAATAAAATAATTACATTTATGTAATAATAACGATATTACAAAATGTGCAGTTGTGCTTTTGTTATGAAAAGTTAAACACACCAGGGAAGGTAGAGTATTTTATACTCTATGTATTATTCACTGACCTAACACGGTAAATTTAAATTCATAATGATTTTAACCGTTACAAACACATTAATTTTGTATTAATATTTGTGTGAAGTTTTTTCTTATGGTAATTAATCGTTGAACTATATAAAAATGCTTTGATGAAAACACGTAGGAATGAAATCAATTAGATATGATATTACGCTGTGGAAGAGGTTTATAATCAGCTGACTCTATGGAAAATAATTAATTACCTTTAGGCTGGAAATCATCTCCTAAAAGCATTTTATGTTTGGTTTCCGTAATTGCGACCAATGTGCTAATGGAACGTTTTGTAATTATTATTTTCAAAACGTTTATACTTGTTTTTGTTATTATTGAATGTTCGTTACATCCCTTTATGTCATTGTAACCTTTAATTAGTTAACATAAAATTAGGGTGAAGCCGTAGGCGTAGGTTATACCCGGCCGCAGATCGATTATTTATGTGTGCACGTGTCTCGGTTATCACGACTAAATCTTTTCACCAAACAATTACAGCAGAACAATACAATTAGCAAACAAGAGTATAATTAGTTACGATTCAAAAGGTCTTAATTGCAGCTATGGCAACTGTTTAATATGTTTATTAGACCTTCGCATTTTTATCTTTGAACTATATTGATTTAAACATTGACTTGATCATTTCCAAAAGGTTAGATTAGATAAATAACTGATTATAAAAATTACGAATAAAAACAATCATATGTATGCAGAACCATAGTACCTATAAAAGAAGACGGAAGGTATCACGTGCATCTCCGGTGATGTCTCATGCGCGAAATGACAAAAATAAACAAACAATTTCCATTCTAACTCCTGTAATTGCAATGCCAACTGATAGATGACAAATAAATTGCTTACTATTTAGCTCATGCTTCTATGTAATTCGTAGATTTAGTTACCTGTATTTAATAGAATAAACAAATCAGCTGATTTCACCCATGTGATGTCACGTGTCTACTGCGCAGTCTCGTTGTGATATCTACCGTCTCTTCTAGTTAGTTACTGTGTGCAGAACTGAGTCTGTAGGTGTAGTCGCCCTATTGGATTTATATCCCATAAGAGAATTGGCAAATACGGTTACAACACTGCAACGTAACAGTTTGCTGGACAATTTTGATTCTTACATCGTTTAAAAAACACACATGTGTACAAACGATTGTGTACAAGTGGATCCGTTATGTACAAATTTCTCTGACCATTTGTACATTCAGAAAAATCATAAACTAATAAACTGAAACTAATTTTTTTTTAAACTTAAATAACTTTTTTGTAATCATTGTAAGTATAACCACAAATAACTTTAATTTTCTTTCAAATGATGCATAAATTATAATTTTCTGACAACACGTTACGTCACAGTGTTATACCGTTGTGTTGTTATATTTAACATTGCTTTTAATGGATATAAATCCAATATAGTGATTACCTCAGCTGAAACACTAGACAATGAATATTACTTTGACTGGCTAAATTCATCATATTTTTCAAAGTTTTGGTCAGTTTATTAAGAATATGCATTAAGCAAAATTTGATTGTAAATTTCTTCTTTGTTAACCCATCCTGTTTTAATAAACATTTCTTAACATCTTCAATTTAAGTCACGACAAAACATTAAATTTGTATTGATACGTAGTAAAGTATTCCTATTTTTCCATGTTTTACTACATTATTTTGTATGGGTTCATTTGTAAGGTGTGATATAGTCACGTATTTGTTTATTAGTAAGATAGGTCGCAGTCAACTGTTTGATTATGATGTAACAGAAAGGTGAGTGGAGAGGAATCCAGTATGTGTTTGAGGGCAAGATTAGGTTGAATAAGTTTTCATACAAATATTCAGCTCACTCAATATTTTTGAACTTTTTTAAATGTGCGAAACTGTTGATTTAACGCATTCCAAATAGTATTTGTACTGATTTTTTAGCTTAAAACTGTTGATTTCATGCGTTAAAATATACTAATTATTACACGCGGTTATTAAGAAATGTGACATTTATTTTTTAAGAAATTGACTTTTTTCAATTAAATCACTTAGAAGCTAAAGTGGTTTGAAGAGTGTTGCTGGAGATTCACTTTAATCACCAACAATATTGTAGTATATTTTACAGACATATTTTGTATGATAGCATGACGTTTACTTAAGCTTCCAGTTAGTTTGTTATTTGTGTTAGTTTTTATATATTATTTAAGACAGTTTCACTTGCCAGCTCATTTGACTCTAAAAGCCTGTACGTGAACTTTATTCTAGGAGTGAAATACTGATCGCCATCTAAGTAGGAGGCTTTAACCTTGAACTTTCCACCCCTCTGTCCGAGGCTAACCCACTAGCCACCATCCAGCTTGGTGAAATAATTGACTCAAAACTAACTTACTACCATTACAATGTGCTTAAGAAAAAATGAGTATACCACAACTTTGGGCTGACTCATTCCTATGTATTGCCACGTCAACATGAATAAAAGTTTCTTAAGTAAACAGCAAATATTTAAATAAAAATGAATACAAAAGACGTAACCAAAAACAGTATTAATGGCGTGCGTTGTTCTGCCTATCACATAAGTCCTTATTTCCTGCTTAGTTCACCCCTATGGGCATATTGAATACCTCTACTATTCAGGACACCGTAGAAATGTCTAAGTATGCAAGAGGTGGCAAAACTGCAGAGAATAGCTTGTTAATGGAATGGAGGGTGTTATTCTGCCTATCACAGAAGTCCTTATTTCCTGCTTAGTTCACCCCTATGGGCACATTGACAGCCAGAGCCAGTCAGGATACCATGGAAATGTCTTAGTATGCAAGAGGTGGCAACGATGCAGAGAATAGCTTGTTAATGGAATGGAGGGCGTTGTTCTGCCTATCACACTCCTCCTAATACCTGCTGAATACACTGATAATTACCATATAAAAAACAATATGTCATATTTATTTATACATCCTTTCCATTTTAAATAGTAGTAACAGATCTATAGTAACGTTTTGATCGTGAAAACAAAATACTTGTCTTAGATAAAACATCAATAATTCGGCCATATACATCATGAAATCCCATTTAGATGAATGGACGTACCACTTTATATTGAATATTTACCTTGGTTGTTAAGTACAAATTTACTTTATAATAGCAATTTATACATAGTAGAATTGAAGTAGCTTTAATTTGTCAATTAGTTTTGTTTGATTAAATGATTTAGAATTAAACCCCAACTTGTTACAGATTTACCTTTAATAATATGAAATATTGCCTTTATTTGGGGGATTAAGTTACATAACCTCTCTTCCATTTAATCCCAATACCCCAACTCCAATATAACAATGTTTGCAACGAGAAAGTATTCCTCTTAAGTAAGCAGCCTCAGCTCAAACCCAGCAATATTGACAGTCAGCGTCCCTCACCTCAAGTGGGCTAGAGCACCGACTAACTAACTGCTCACTGACGGAGGGGAAATAGTTGTCGAATACTCGTAATTGTGTTGAAAGGACACCTCGACTGGGAAATGCTCCTTTCGTGGAGGCCGTCCTAATATTTGTTTAATACGGACCAAGATTGCCGAGAATTTGAAATAGGAAAATTTAACATTTTCTTATTAGAAAATATAACACATTTCTGTGCTGAGTATAACGTTGCGTAGCGCAGAGTTCGAAGGTTGTTTGTGTAATTATATCCTCAAACCGATATGGTTCACATTTTTATTTTCCAAAAGTAAAATTTGTAAAATTTTCCACTACAGCTTATTACTCTAAACGTCCTATTACCTACTTACTCTCTAATTTAATCTATTTAGTTACTTCAAAATATGACCATGTCTGATTCGTCTTCTATCAGAGTAATGCAATAAGCTAATCACTACTTTAGTGGGGTTTGTGAAAGTATATAGGAAGGAAGTGCTGGTGAGGTAGTGTGGTTAGGTGTCATTCGTCTCACTAGAAGGCGGTAGTGCCGGTGTGATAGTGTGGGTAGTTGTCGTTCGTCTCACTAGAAGGTGGTAGTGTGGTTAGATGTCGTTTGTCTCACTAGAAGGTGGTAGTGTAGTTAGATGTCGTTCGTCTCACTAGAAGGTGGTAGTGTGGTTAGATGTCGTTCGTCTCATTAGAAGGTGGTAGTGCTGATGAGGTAGTGTGGGTAGTTGTCGTTCGTAGAAGGCGGTAGTGTGGTTAGATATCGTTCGTCTCACTAGAAGGCGGTAGTGTCACCTGCCTTATTGTACATTCATGGAACCTTCCCCACGCAGCTTTCGCATTTGAATTCGCAGCCTTAGAGATAATTCCACCCTTGTTATACATTTGAATGAACCATCCATTCCAGTTTAAGAATATAAAAACTAACAGATGCTCATGAATATAAGTTCTCTTGTTATTTTAATCGAACCTAATTGCAATTTAATTTTGAATAATATGGATGGACTCATACTAATTTTACCAAAACATATTTATGTGTCTTAAAATATATTACACGAGTTGTCTTGGCCCATATGTTGTATACATTGTTCTAACTTCTATTTCAGCAGCACTCATTTTATTAACTTTTTGCGAGTTTATGTTTTCTTTATAGGCATTTTACCTCAAGACGGCTGAGAGTGGCAATCATAATTGTACAGAATTTTGTTTACTTTTGATTTACACACTATTGATATATTTTTTTGTATTTTTCGTGAACTCTTTCCATAATAACGTAATGATATAAGGACGTGGGCTGGGCGGTCGAAAAATACCAACTTCCTGATATCGGGATGCTCAGAATAATTTTAATATAATTTTTATTTTATATCAATACCAATTATATGTAATATGAAAATAATAACAAATAAACATAGATGGCTAATATATATATTTACATATCTACTTTGTTTTCTTTGTTAACTTCTAATTTAGAAGGTGCTGACAAGTCAGCTGTTTGTTTTGTATCGTTTCATACGTTCACTCACAGGTAGCGTCAGTCAGTCATCTACCATCTGTCTGTGCATACTTGTTTTATCACCTTGTTTGCTTTCTTTGTTTGGCTATAATATTTGTTAGTCAGATTAGCTATGTTATTACTTTCTTAAAGATTAAACGTTCAAAATTGCCACTAAGCGAGAATACAGTTTGTGCTTTATTAGATGAAGAAAATCTAAGCGATGGATTGTTATCAGAAGATAGTGAAGACGGTTCTGATCAAACCAATTTTTGAAAAAAATACCTTTATACAAAGCAAAGAACTGCTAGCACAAAGACTGGAGGCAAACGAAATTAATCAACATTCCATTGTAAAAAGAATTTCAAGGGTGTGCATCCACTATGCATCCCAAACCATAATTTCTAACTTTTTTATAAGTGTCATAAAAATGTCAATTTTTGAAAAACCTCTACAAATCTTTAGGATTGTGTACAGTTTTAGTTATAGTTCTTAGGGCAGTGACTCATTATATGACTAGTAAATTTTTTGAAAATAACTTTTGATGTCAAAGTGAAAAAATTTAAAAAACTTTTTGTAATTATATTTTTATACTTTTTGAAAATATAATACATTACTTATGAATAAACTTAATATGTATAATTTTACAACATTTTACTTTGTATAATCAAATTAAAAAATTGTTGTTTTATGCATAGAAATAAGGGAAATATAGATAAAAATTTAAATTTGTGTAAAACAGCCTAAAAAGAGCCGGTATCCCTCAGCAGTCTATTAGTTTAATCTAACGGTATTTCACAGATTGAATTTGAAATTTTGGTCTGGTACCGAAAGGATTGGGAAGGTAGTACACCAAGTAATTTTTATTATAATATTGAAAAATAATCAACTCACCAAAAACTGATTCCACTACCTTAAAGAATGGTCGTAAACACAACTACTCTCCTAAAAGTTTGTAGGAGAGCCAGTCAAGTGTCACACGTACGAGAAAGAGGAGAGAGGTACATCTACATGCCAATAAACGTGTGTATGAAAGATTATGTGAGGCACGTACATGTACGAGTAAGTAAACGTCTGTATGAAAGGTTGGGTGAGGCATCTACACGTCAGTAAACGTGAGTATGAAAGGTTGGGTGAGGCAGGTACACGTCAGTAAACGTGTTATGAAAGGTTGGGCGAGGCATGTACACATAAACAAACGTGAGTATGAAAGGTTGGGTGGGGCACGTACACGTCAGTAAACGTCTGTATGAAAGGTTGGGTGATGCACGTACACGTCAGTAAACGTGTATATGAAAGGTTTGCGAGGGACGTCACGTCAGTAAAAGTGTGTATGAAAGGTTGGACGAGTGACGTGCAAGTCAGAAAACGTGTGTATGAAAGGTTGCGTGGTGCATATACACGTGAGTAAACGTCTATATGAAACGTTGGGCGAGGCACTTACACGCCAGTAAACGTCTGTATGAAAGGTTGGGCGAGGCACGTACACGTCAGTAAAAGTTTGTATGAAAGGTTGGGTGAGACACGTACTCGTAAGTTAACGTGTTTATGAAAGGTTAGTTGACGCATGTACACGTCAATAAACGTGTGTATGTAAGGTTGGGTGAGGCATAAACTTCAATAAACGTGAGTATGGAAAATTTAGGGTAACGTATATGCCAATAAACGTGCGTACGATATGTTTGGTAGGTACGGCTAATCAATAACTGTGTGTACGAGACGTTGGTGGATGGGACCAACAAGAGTCGTGAGTATGAGCTGCCGATACGTGGTTCCATCAAAAATCGAGTTTACGAATGGTTGGTGGGTAGGAAACGTACATGTCTCGTGTTGTATGTACGAAAAGCAGATGGGTCAGGCAAAAAAATTTTAAATTGAAGTATATGTAAGGTTGGTTGTTGGAACCTTACATATAATATGTATACAAACCTATCTTCCTTTTTTCTGACCAAATTAATTAAATAAATTAAAACATAATGAACATAATTGTACATTAACAAATACATATGTATAATTTTCTATACATTTATTCTTATTATAGATTTCAGGTCATCGAATTTTAATCATGGAAATATTAAATTAATTTGTTTATATTGTTCTTTAAATTCTCCTATTGTATAAAGTTCTACCTTCAATAAAGTAAATATTTTCTTAAAATTTTTCAAAATCATATATTTTATGTTGGTTGGTAAAGTCTTCAAAAGTCGTACTCCAATTTGGTCACAATTTCATTTTATGAAATGAAATGAAAATTGTCTTTATTAGGTGGAGTTAGGACTATTAAGTCCTCTCTTCCACTCAACCTTAAAAGTGAGGTTAAAAAAACCTTAAATTTTTTAGATTTAGATAGTCTACATCTTGTTAAAAATATTTGTTCTTGATTTCTAGTGTTATGATCGTGTATGTTTTCCATTGTTTGAAATTCATGTGTGTGAGATATTTAATATGGATAGGAACGTAATTTATGAATTACGTTCCAATTCATTTCCAAAATCATACTTAGCTATAGTAAAGTAATATTTTTGTTTTGATGAAATATTTATTGCAAGATTGCTTAGAATTTAGGCCATGTTAACATATTCTTATAGCTTTTTTCTGTTGTTTGAAAATAATTTTGCTTCGCTAATTATTACCACATAAGAAAATGTCGTATGTCATTCTACTAAGAAATATTCCGAAATATACATGACGTAATATCTCATACGAAACAGAATGAGATAGAAGTAATATCCTAAAACAAATAAAATTATATAATAATATTAATAGAAATATAAGTAAGTTGAAATAATATAGCAAGGAAGTTTATACATTTGAAATGAAAATATTGTCGAATGCACGCACGTATAATCAGATGATAGCGGATACTAACGTTATTTGACAATATTCGAGTTTTGTAATGTAATTATTTCACTTTTACAAATAAAATATGACATGAAGTGGTAATAAGCTTAATAATGTTATACTATTGTGGTAAAATAACCATACAGTTTTAGAGGGGAAAGATTTACTAAAAAAAACTGAGAGCTGAAAAATATTTAAAGGAGATTTGTATTCATTTGTGAAGGTTAACAAATTAGAATTAATTTGTTTACAAAGCTGAACTCGAGAATTTATGAGTTGAGAGGAAATAACCTAGACTCAACATAGGAATTAAAGTTAAATTTTTTAATGTTGGATGAATTCGCATTATGTGCAATGAACCCTAAAAGCATTCGATAACATTAGTGTCCTTAAAGACCAAAGATTGTGAGAACGGCGAATAAAGGGGAGACGCGCCTCATATAGACTTTCTGTATACATACAGCCCGAGTAATGTCGTTGGTGTAAAGTAATTTTCTAGCAGTATTCAATAAGGAGAGGTGGGAAGTCTGCTTTAAAATTCATGGAATTGGCTCTCCCCGCCCCCTTTCACATCACCTCGACATGTTGCTTGCTTGGCTCTCTCCTCATATAGTATTTAGTTTACGAGGTTTCTTATACTTTACGATACTTTATTTTCAGGACACAGAACATTAAAATAGTTCATATATCCAAATTATGTATTCCAATACTTAAACAACTGAAACTGTATACCTAGAAAAACGTTTACCTTGAATAATTGTCTATAGTATACAACGTCAATTAATCATTTAAATATTTTGGTAAACAAATTATTTTTAATGGAAATATCATTATATTTTAGTTATACTAATGTAAGCCTAAAAGATAACTATTAAATATTTATATATATTTAATATTTCCAAACATTGGTACAATGTAAACTGAAACTGATCATAATGAAAATTAGGTTGTGTTATCGTTTAGATATTACATTTGTGAGATCAACTTTCATTTAAATATAATAAATTTCACAAATATTTTATATTGAATATCTAAGATACCACTTCCATATATTGGCCAAGTGACGGTGAGAAAAACGTCTCTCTCTTTTGTTATAATAATATTCATTTCTTTAAAATTCAATCATACATTAATCTTATATTGGATATATATATATATATATATATATATATCCAATATATCTTCCATATATATTGGTTTTAATTGTATTATTCCTAATTAAATCCAAATAAACGCGATATATTCCATAATGTTTAATAAAGTGAAATTTATTTTATCTCAAAATTGCCTTGTACATTCCTTTCATCTACAATTATGTGCTTAATTATGTATTTATAAAATATATACATAAATACGAGGAAGACATAATTTTATTATAGGATTTTAAGAGTGTCTATCATATCGTTAGAGGAGAGGGGGAGGGACTTATGAGACTCATATGTATCTCTTCCAGAAAAAATAGTAACTAATATAAATAGTGGCTGCTACAAATACGATATAATACATGATAAAAAAATACAACCCCGTTCTAAAATAATTTGAAAACTAAATAGCATTACATAAAAAGTCAAATAAAATCTAATCTGTTAAAAATTTATTCTTAATAATAGATAAAATGGCTCATATAATATCCTCGAATGAAATTGCTTAAAATTATTAGTGATGATTGACTTAGTTATGTTTTCTAATTGATTTGTAATAATTAGAATTAATTTGTAAAGTAACTATTAAAATTACTTTCCAAATATTTGAGCTATTTTTAATTGAATACAAAGTTAGATATCTTTGAAGTGTCTGTAAGAATTTCATATTTACTTTATAAAATTAATATTCAGGTAAAATTTTTCATAATAATTAATTAGGGGACAAACTTTCAAACTTACTATGAGGAGATTTGTGTCAGTATATTAATAATGAGACTCAAATATTTAAAGAACACTGACTTACAGTAGTATATTAAATAATAAAAAAATAATAGATAAAAATTGGTTTTAATAAAGTTATATAATCATGAATAACATATGAGCTAACATGATTACTGATAGAACTGTGATACCTAACATCATCACTAGAATAAATGGTAAGTATTACTCTAACATTGCAATGTATAATCATGTAGTAAAAGAACGTGAGGTTAAGGTTGTAATCAGGACTGCTTGGAAGAATCCAATAATTAACGACAGTTGGATGAAGTTAAGGTTAGACTCAATTTAAGACGATGGTAGTCTTTGGACAATCCTGGAATCTGTCATAGTTAAAATATGAAATTACAGTTTATAAAAAATATGAATGCGGATGCAACTATTAATAACTCCTGAAATTAATTTAATAATTACCATTATGTGAACTGCTAACGTAATAAATTAGTTTTTAAAAGAAGAAGGTCGTATTTTTATAAAAAAAATTTAAAAAAATTACGAGTAAATTTCAAAAAACCTTAAGAGAACAGATTTTGTGAACCAAAATTGTATTAAGAAATATTAAAATAAAATGTTTAAAATAACTGTCTGTTTTAATTATGCAATCAAACGTAGATATATTATAAGGTCATCCTGTAATACAAACTCCACGAAAATTTTTGTAGATAGTACGGATGCATGGTACATGAAAACATATCACAAATGCAAAATTCCTATACAGATGCAAAAACGCTAAAAATACAAGTGCAAATAGATATATGAATAAATAACAAACACAAAACAATTCAATTAATTAATTAACAAACAATACAAAACAACTTAACAAGAATAATACATATTTGAGCTGATTCACAAATCCCAACACCACTGATTTATCCAACGATACGCTGCGGAGCGGCGAGCACACGTCTTGTAATGATCACTGCACTGTCATTGAAGATGTCGAACGTGTCGCAGAAACTATTTCCTAGCCTCATCAGTCGTGCGAGTGGACCGTGGAAGTCATAGCAGCGTTGGTAGTGGCGCCTACTGAACAAGTCACGTTACCGAGTCCTAGATGGAATACGGAAGTCCACTTGAGAGAGACAATCCAGCTGTCCATTTACCAGCGTTGCCAGGAAAAGTACATCTGGACGCAGCGTCTCACTTGAAGGTACGGGAGGAAAAACTTAGCCTGCGTCCAGGAAGAGGATTTCCCTGTAGAGCAGTCCTTGTCAAACTCTCATAATTCTCAGGAACTTCCTCTGCACAGCTTCAAGTTTACTGATAAGACCCAGACGGTAGGGAGACCAGTCTTGGCTAGCATTCTCCAGGAGCTGACGGACAAAGGAAGAGTAAAGAGTTTTCAAGACAACAGGACTAGTCATACCACGAATTGCCCTAGAGATGAAACCCAGCACACTGTAAGCTCTTCTTCATAGGTCGTCAACATGTTCATTGAATGTTTTCATTTATTGAATAAATGCTCTTATTTTAACTGTCATTATTCGAAATAAAACTATGATTTATTGTACAATCATGTCTATAAAACCAGCCTACTAAAATAAAATTGCAATTGAATTTCGTATTTCAACAAGAAAAAGATTCAGAGTTGAAATTGATGCAATGATGCAAAACTGCTAGTAATTTTGTAATAGTGATAGTATAAATGTTTACAAAAACTTTTTTATTATTCAGACTAACACACAGAAAAATAATAAAAATTTTAGACGCAGATTCATGAGATTTGTCTTAATGTTTTGTTTTGCATCCTTAAAACTCATTCGTTCAAACAATTTTCTTTCAAATTCATCATTCAAAAGCCTGAGACCGCTTTCGCAAGTTACTGTCAAAAAACATAAGCAGCCATATAATAACCAAACCTGTATAAATACAAATCACAAAAAATACAAACAACGTCAATCCAATGAAAATACCCCCAACTGGTGTATGTTGCCAGATGAAAATGTTGATATTTGGCTGGAAAATAAAATAAAAGTTCCAGATATTGCTATTACTATAAGACCATCCATAAGCCACTTAATCAAAATGTGTGGAGATAATGAATTGATAAATGGAATGTGTAGCAGCCTAAATCTTAGTGATTATAAATCCATAATTATGCCTGTTAATGGCCGAGCTAATGAAGACAAAGCAGCAGATACTCATTGGTCTTTACTAATCTATAGTAGTAAGAGGAGCGGTTTTACCACTGGGACTCCATGGGCGATCTCAATCTTCAGCATGCAAGACGGATGGCAGCCAGTGTCACAGGGTTCCTTAAATCTCGCCGAAGAAGAGGCTCGGATGACAGCGGTGTTTGTATCAGTGGAGATGAAGGTGAAAACATCAACCTGACTAGTGTCAAGTGTCGGCATCAGGTGTCTGGTGTGGAGTGTGGTGCACACATGCTACACAACATGGAGCTTGCATGTTCCTGGATACACAATAACACACACATACACGACAATAGCTTCTATAGAAAGCATTTCTCAGTAAGCGGAATCTTTGAACAAATATCAGTATTTAAAAAAGCTCAAACACATCACCTGACACCACTTCAATTCCAGCACACATTACAGAAAACTATTCAGCGACCTTCACAGCAAGCACGTGAAAAAACTACTAACTTGAAATTCAAATGGCTAAACCCACATTTCAAAACATCAGCTCTAAAAACGGCGATCTATACTCTGGTAATAGGCGATTCCATGGTGAGACACGTCCGACCGACCGGCTGTAGAGTACTGGCTTTCTCAGGCATTCACATCAACCAGCTTGGATCCAGAATTAAGGGAATGTGTGATAAGAAAAAGAGTGACATTGAAATAGTTATCTTGCATGTTGGGACTAATGACCTACATCGAACATCTTCAACCGATGACATAATGGGAGAAATATGTAACTTGATAAGGGACACAAGAGACAGCTTTCCTAGAGTTAACATAGTTGTAAATAGCATTGTACATATGAGAGATAATAGTAGGAGCTATGTAATTAGAACTAACCGTAATATAAGGTGGCCTTGTTCTAGGTATGGGGCTGTTTATAGTGAATTTGATAAGTATAACAGAGATGGTCTTCATTTTAACAGAAAAGGGGTGAAAGTTTTTCAAAAAAACCTATTAGTAGTATCACAAATTTTCCATAAAGAGGGAAACTATTAGCATTTCAGGAGGATGTTCACAGTAAACCTTTAACAAATATTGTAAGCCCTCTCCTTCCCCATTTCTGGATGGAGCCTCCTACGATTGGATCATGCACTTTAACATTCAAGGAGTAAAACATAAAATAGATGATTTACAAGTATATCTCACAGACTCAGTACTGTAGTTGGTAATAATGTCAAAGTAATATGCCTTAATCAGCATTGGTTAAACCATAGTAACATTGATATTTTAAAAAATTCCAGATTTCAGAATGTTGTTGTAGAGCATATTGTAGAGCAAGAGAGAGGGATAGAGGTGGTAGTTGTATTTTGTTGAAATGTGACATTGAAAATATTAAAGTAAGACATGATATAAAGCAGTTGGGCGAGGATCATATTTTTGAAATATCAGCTGTCAAAATACCTAATTTAAACACAATAGTAATTTCACTGTACAGAGTCTCTTACACCAACACATTAAAAGATTTTATATTAAAGTTCGAAAACCTTATAAATATTCTAAAAAATTAAAATAAATGAAAAAATATCTTTTTGGCATCTGATTTAATATAGATTTATTACATTACAAAAATATAAATAGTATAGATTATGTTCACGAGGAAGGCAATCATGCAGACGTACCTAGTTTTAAACATAAATTACATAGAGATTTTGTTAATATAGTAGAATATAATGGATATAATTTTAATTTTAACGAGCCAACTAGGGTATTCTCAACGGCTTCGTCCTGCATAGATAATATAATAACAAACACTTATTTTTATCAGTGCTTTTATTTTACTCAAGAGCTCGGTTCATCTGACCATAAGGCCCTTTTCATTTCGTTACCTTCAAAAAAAGACGAGTGAGTGGAGGAGTTAAAAACGTTTTTTAACCCAGGAGTTAAAAAAAGAATTATCAATGATCACTCTTCACACTTTTGATGTTTTACTGAAGAGTATAAAGTGGAATTTTATTGAGTTTACTTCGGTGGATGAGAACTTCAACGCCTTTCTTTCATGTTTCCTTGAAGCTTTTTGGGAGGCAGTCCCTTTGAAAGCAAGTAAGAATAAAACAAAATATATTAAAAGGATAACTAAAGGGATAATAGTATCGAGTAAGTAATAAGAAACAATTACTCTACAATGAATTTAAGAGATCTAAAGATAAACAAAAAGAGAACCATTACAAAAAGTACAGAAATATTTTCAAAAAAGTTGTGAATCAAGCAAAAAATGGGCAAATGACAGCTACATAGAGAGGGCTGAAAACAAATCCAAAGCAAGTTGGGAGGTCATAAAACATGAATTAATATTGGCAAAAAAATCGAAAAAATCAGAGCATGTGTTGAGTAAAATATTTGAGAACTTAGGTGCAAATGTAAGTGAAGTGGTTAATTCTCACTTTATTAACGTCACTGAGAAACTTGCAGTCAGCCCCTCAATAAGTATTGCCATTGATAAAGTTATAAATTCACTTGAAACAGTAAATATTGCGACTGAGTTTGATTTTCAAAGAGTGACTCCTGCACAAGTTAGCACAATTATTGACAAAGCAAAGCCCAAAAAGTCCTGTGGCTGGGATGAGATATCACTGTGGTTAGTAAAACGCTGTAAAAACACTATATTAGACCCATTAACGAGAATAATTAATCAATATCTGATAGCGGGAAAATTCCCAGAAAAAATAAAATATGGTAATATAAACCCTCTATTTAAGGGAGGTGAAGAGGTGATCTCTAACTTCAGACCAATATGCTTGCTGCCAACTTTTTAAAAAAATCTTCGAATCTGTGGTAAAAGAACAGTTAATAAAATACATTGAAATAAATGACATGTTTTCAGTAAGTCAGCATGGATTCAGAAGCAAAAGATCGACAAATAGTGCTTTGATCGACTTGACAAATGATATCCTTAAATCATTGGACGATTCAAATGTTAGCCTTGGGATGATGTGTGACTTGTCTAAAGCCTTTGATTGTGTGAAGCATGATATTTTGCTAGCAAAACTCGAATGTTACGGAATTAAAGGACACTGTTTGAGATGGTTTGGTTCTTACCTCCATAACAGAAAACAACTATGAATAACATTGAATAATGTAAAAATAAACTCAGAATGGAAAGCAGTCCCTTATGGTGTTCCACAGGGATCTGTTATCGGTCCTTTGCTCTTCTTGATATACATTAATGACCTCCCTTTCCTGTGCAAAGAAAAGATAGTGATGTACGCTGATGATAATACAGCACATGTAACCAGACAGACAATAAGTGAAGTGGAAAAAGCGATGAGTGATCTGATAGACATTTTAGATGAGTTGTTTGAAGCTAATGGGCTAAATTTAAATAAGGAAAAAACAAGCATAATACAGTTTAAAACTCAAACAGTAGTAAATGATGCAAACAAGAACGATGGGGCGATAGCAGAAACAGTGAAGTTGCTTGGTCTAGTTTTTGACTCAACACTCAAATGGAAAGCGCACGTAGAATATATTACTTCGAGGCTGAACAAGGCAATGTTTAACATGTCATGTCTGACTCATATAGCAAGCAGGAGAATTAAGTTAGTGCTGTATTTTGCGTACTTTGAATCCATATTACGCTATGGAATAATTATGTGGGGACGTTAAAATCACTGGGAAAAAATATTTAGAGCCCAAAAGAAAATGATGAGAGTCATGATGGGTATGAACTCAAGAGAATCTTGCAGAACAATATTTAAAGAACTTGGTATTCTTACATTGTCAGGATTATATTTGTTGGAAGTACTAAAAAACGTATATTAAAATAAATATTCTTACCAACAAAATAATGTGAACCACGACCATAATACTAGAAGTAAAAATAAACTACGTGCCCCCAAACATAGATTAAGAAAATATGAAAATAGTCCATTATGTAGCGAAGTACAAATTTATAATAAAATACCACAAAAATACAAAAGCTTGGGGAATGCCAATCAGCTCTATAGAAAGTTCAGGCAGTTTCTAGTTGACCGAAGCTATTACTCCGTCTCCGAATTTCTGCAGGACGAGGTTGTTATATTTTAGATACACTGAAAAATAATTTATTGTTAATAAATTATATGTATGTTATTGTGTATAAGTATGTTAACGTATAATAAGTATGTTATTGTGTATAAATTATTGATTAGCTGGTGATTTAACCTCTTTATTTTCTTATTTCTTCTTTTTTTAATTCTTTAGGTTAGTAGTTTTGTAACAATTGACGAGTCACCAGTTAGTAGCAGATTATCTGTTTAACACTAATGTAATTTTCTGTGACAATAAACCATTTCATTTCATTTAATCCGACGATTTATATTTATAATTACTGACTGATGTAATAAGATAACAAATTTAATATACAAAATGAAAAAAGTAGCAATTAATAAAACTTAACTACATTATTAAAACCATCAGACATGGCTACTCTTAGTGACTGTGTTTACTTAAGATGATTGATCGTTGTAGCTGATTTATCAATTATGTTATACACACATAATCAGCGTTTTATGAAGTGTTTATTTCGGCTAAAAAATTCAGTTATAATTCAACAATATTTTTAAAAATAATTAATACCTCAACATCGTTGTCTGAAATATGACACTAAAAATTAAATTTCATAGGGACACTCAAAAACTCACTTGTAAAATACTTGAGTTGAATTGAATAAAATCCCATTGAAGGATGTTGTTAATAGTACTCCGTCATACAAAGACTAATTTGTACACTAGAACACATGTAATTACATTTCATGTTGGGTGTTTCAACCCATTTAAAATGGGCTGACATTTCACTGGACCTTTAGTATATACACGCGAAGCTGTTTATTATCAACGAAACTTCTCTCGTATTTCTTGACCAATTTAAACTGTTAGTGTCAACAAATTTACCTCTGTTCTAAGTTGTGCAATAAGATCTTAATTCTTCAATATTTCCTCCTGAATGGTATAAGGAGGCATCAAAGTACGAGTTTCGGCCTTAAGAATAACATAACATGGAAATAAACTAAAAGGTAACAAATTAGTGATTTCCGAAAAGTTTGAACATATTTTGGAATCTAAACAATGGTGTTTGTAATACTAAAGAGGTTAGATCATTCATAATGTTAAACCAGGGAAAGTTGTAAGCATAGTTTTATACACATTCGATTGTTGGGCTCCACTCTACGGGACTTGAAGTTTCAATGGCAATCTAATGCAGTTATTTGAAACAAAGACAAATTAAATGCATGCTTTTGAAATAGACAAACTAATATAATATCATCCTTATACTAATAAATAGGTAGGTACGCAAGTAATTTGAGTGAGATACTGTAAATAAATTTAATATTGTGATTTTACGTTATAATGTTTTTTTTTTTGTAGAAAGTCCTAGGCCAAGGTGTAACGAGCGCTGTGAGTCATGGGGTTGGCAAGTGAAGCTTGCAGGGGTGTCCCCTAGTTTTCTATAAACCCTGAAAATTTTAATTACGCTATTTTACTAACTATATATTTATATTTATAATTAAAAATAAGTTATTGTAGATGTTAATACACATTCTAAACTGAGTCTAAGCTCGGGTAAAACATATAAGCTGGAAGAAAAAGCAAATAATGCCAACTCTACTCAGCCCTTGTTGAAGTGTTCCTTTGTTTCTCAAAAAGGGACGCGTTTTACTCTTTGCTTTTGGTCAGTAAACATTGTTGGGTGAAGTTGCAACAGAAGGATTTTCATGATACCAAATATCATAATGTTTGCTGAACACTTCACAGTTCTTTGTCATTTATCCTTGAAATATATAACCCAGTTGTACCAACCATAGTGTTATTTATGAGGGAATAACTGTTTTAATAAGTTATTCTTCATAGTTACTTCAATATATATTTGTATACACGGATAGAATGATAGAATGTTTTCGATGCAAAAACAATTTACGTCATATAAAAATGTAAAATAAAATAATACTTTACATATTCGTATTATATAAATTTATTTGATATATTTAGCCTACTGCTGATGTATATTATATATATATATATATATATATATATATATATATATATATATATATGACAGAACATAAAAGAGTCCCTATTGAAGATGGACTAAAATAAGGAACTAAAATAAAAGTTCAGAATTATTGAATTCTTATCTCCAGATATAAGTTAACTTCTATAACATTAAACTGCTAAAAATCATTGCATTTATTGTTCTTGGTGCTTGCTGACAAGTATGATTTTGTTACTTAATGGGGCCACAATTATGCAAGATTTTTGAATATACATATGCTATTCTAGTCTATGTACGCCAGAGGCATTTTGTACAGTCAGAACTAACGTTGTTAGGAGCAAAGAAGCAAATGTTAGGTGGACTCCCGGGATTTGAACCCGTGACACTCTGCAGAAGTTCTAACCACTAGATTAGCAACAGGCCTAATTGTATTGCTTGTAATCTTATTTTAAAGCAATTAGTAAAATATTAGTAAAACATATGTGAAGTGAACATATATATGTGACATTATTTCACATATCTTTCAAAGAATCACAATAATAAATCACTCTTAAAATAAATATCAATGCATTGAACATTGATTAGATACAAATATCAAGAAATTTTGAGGTTTATTGATATCTACTATACTTTTTAACTCTAAACTAATACACTTATAAAGGGAGTTTTAAATTCATGTTAAAGGCATACACATTCAACAAATAAATGACTAACAATGTCCTATGACTAAATTATTTACTCATATTTTTGGCTTAGCGTGCAAATTAAATGGAAAAGTATGTACGCTTTAATCCTTTTTTACATTTTCATTACAGTCAAATGTTTGTAATTTTACAGCTCCGGTAAATGTTTTGTTTGGAATCTTAAGGGTTAGTTACGTATTGCTAACCCAAAACATGCAAGCAATGTACCTGGTTTGACATTTCAAAGAAGATTTATCATACAATTATGATAAATAGTTGAAATGTAAGCGTGCAATTACACTGCTTTGTAACATGAATGTAAAGTTTAGGCAGTTTACATTAAAATTATATTCAAACGGCACAACCCACCCACCCTTATACGTACAGTGGTATTGACCCCCCCCCTTACACGTGCAGTGGTGTTACCCTGCCACCCATACACGTGCAGTGGGACTGACCCAACTCCAACCTTACACGTGCAGTGGTGTTGACCCACCCTGCCACCCATACACGTGCAGTGGGACTGACCCAACTCCAACCTTACACGTGCAGTGGTGTTGACCCCCCCTTACACGTGCAGTGGTATTGACCCCCCTTACACGTGCAGTGGTGTTGACCCCCCCTTACACGTGCAGTGGTGTTGACCCCCCCTTACACGTGCAGTGGTGTTGACCCACCCTCCACCAATTCACGTGCAGTAGTAGTGACCCACCTCCATCCGTACCTGTTAAGTGGTGTTTACCCACCCTCCCACCCCTACACGTTCATTGGTATTGACCCACCCACCAATACACATACAATGGTATCACCCAACCCACCCATCCTTAAACGTGTTGACCGACCCACCACTTTTAACTGTTTAAATTGAACAGTTTTACTCTTTCCCCGTCTCCTTATAACTTTACTACGTAATAAAGCACAGTAGCTGCCAGTTCTGCACGCACACAAATATGGTAGATTGGTAGGACTGACGGCCCACCAATCCTACGTGGTCTACCCTCCCGATGAACAAACTTTCGGACATTACCACTTTAGCTAGGCGTGTCTTACTGCAGTAAACGCACATTTTAATAGAAATTTCGCAATATTAATACATTTACGGGAATAAGTACATATTTAATCTATTCATAAATAATATCGTCAGCCACGAGTGATTTGATTTGGTTTGCCCCTGAACAGGAATTTACGTGGTTTGAACATGTAACTAACTATTCAGTTCGCCTTCTCGACTCTTGCATACTGATAGCCCGTCCCCCGACATCTAAATACACTTGTGATGTTCAATAGATCACAATAGTATTTTAATGGTTATTTTAAGTATTTAGATGATTGCTATTTCTAACCGCTTAACTCATATGGGTTCTCATGGAACATAAGTATAAATAATGATAACTTCCCTTGCTTATCACGTAATAGTTCAACAATACGCCTGTACCGAATGCGTATTGAGCCAAATAAGGCTATAAATCATATTTTTGTTGTAGTTATGCTTGCACAAGACAGTGAGAAGGGTCCCGTATTAAGTAAGTGTGATGCCACTACATGTTGTTGTTAGGGGAACAGGGATGAGGACTGGGGATGTAGGAGTGGTGACTAATCACCACGGACCTCCCTCTGTTACAGTCGATATTAATTTTATTTACTCGCTAAGCCGGGGGTAAGCGGACTCCAGCAGCTCACGTTCATATACACACGCAAGGTGACTTTGACCACTCGTCGTCATTGGTCTAGAAAAGTTGTAATATACACTGTTGTATGATGTCTTAGAAAAAAAAGGCAGTTTTTTCGTAAACATCTTAATGGAGGTTTGATCACTCTGACACTCAGTAAATATTTACAGAGTGTCCAGTAAATGCAGGATCAAACATCAACAAGTGATTTTTCACTCAAAAACAATGAATGTGCAATGCTTTATTTATAGTCCTATCTGCTTAGTTTTCCATATGTCTATTTGTGTTTTTTACTAAACAATATGAATATTTGAATTCAATAAAGGTATCAACTTAGACGTTATTATTCAAAGACCATTATTTAAAAAAACTAAATCATTACAACTTCCGGTTTCCAAATGGTGGCCGTACTAAGTTCTTAATTTTAATAACTCAAAACCCTTTAATTCTATTTAAAATACTCAAGTGTAACAAAACATTTAAAATGTTTATATGAACATTTTAACCCTTAGCACTGTACTGTCCTGCATTGTGGGACGTGATTTTCTTCTCTACAGCTATAGTTTGTTTTGGTATGACCTGTGTTATCCACTGTCCTGCCCTGCATTGTGGGACGTGATTTTCTTCTCTACAGCTATAGTTTGTTTTGGTATGACCTGTGTTATCCACTGTCCTGTCCTGCATTGTGGGACGTGATTTTCTTCTCTACAGCTATAGTTTGTTTTGGTATGACCTGTGTTATCCACTGTCCTGTCCTGCATTGTGGGACGTGATTTTCTTCTCTACAGCTATAGTTTGTTTTGGTATGACCTGTGTTATCCACTGTCCTGTCCTGCATTGTGGGACGTGATTTTCTTCTCTACAGCTATAGTTTGTTTTGGTATGACCTGTGTTATCCACTGTCCTGTCCTGCATTGTGGGACGTGATTTTCTTCTCTACAGCTATAGTTTGTTTTGGTATGACCTGTGTTATCCACTGTCCTGTCCTGCATTGTGGGACGTGATTTTCTTCTCTACAGCTATAGTTTGTTTTGGTATGACCTGTGTTATCCACTGTCCTTTCCTGCATTGTGGGACGTGGCGTTCTTCTCTACAGCTATAGTTTGTTTTGGTATGACCTGTGTTATCCACTGTCCTATCCTGCATTGTGGGACGTGGCGTTTTTCTCTACAGCTATGGTTTGTTTTGGGATGACCTGTGGTATCCACTGTCCTGTCCTGCATTGTGGGACGTGATTTTCTTCTCTACAGCTATAGTTTGTTTTGGTATGACCTGTGTTATCCACTGTCCTATCCTGCATTGTGGGACGTGGCGTTTTTCTCTACAGCTATGGTTTGTTTTGGGATGACCTGTGGTATCCACTGTCCTATCCTGCATTGTAGGACGTGGCGTTCTTCTCTACAGCTACGTCCTACAATGCATGTACAAATTACATTACAATGCATGTACAAATTACAAATTACAAATTAGAGGTCCCACCCACCCACCCTTACACGTAGAGTGGTATGGACCCACCCGCCCACCCCTACACGTACAGTGGTATTACACAATTACACAGATTGCTTTCAAAGACACAATTCAAGTAATACTACTGACCCACCCGCCTACCCATACAGGCACAGTGGTACTGACCCACACGGCCACTCATACAGGCACAGTGGTACTGACCCACCCATACAGGCACAGTGTCACTGACCCACAGTGTTGTCTTGACCCACCTTCCCACCCATACACATGCAGTGGTATTAATTGTCAATGTTGGTGACAGTTGTCGAATTGACTCACCCACCCACCCATACACGTACAATGGCATTGACCCTCCCACCCACCCATACACGTACAATGGTATTGACCCAACCACCCACCCATACACGTACAATGGTAATGACCCACCCACCCCCCCCTACAGTACAATGGTATTGACTCACCCGCCCACTCATACACGTACAATGGTATTGACCCAACCACCCACCCATACACATACAATGGTATTGACGCAACCACCCACCCCAACACATACAATGGTATTGACCCACCCGCCCACCCCTACACGTACAATGGTATTGACCCAACCACCCACCCATACACATACAATGGTATTGACCCACCCACCCACCCATACACGTACAATGGTATTGATTAATTATATCAATTAATACGTGGGCGTGTTCGTGCGCGCGTGTGTGTGTGTGTGTGTGTGTGTGTGTGTGTGTGTGTGTGTGTGTGTGTGTGTGTGTGTGTGTGTGTGTGTGTGTGTGTGTGTGTGTGTGTGTGTGTGTGTGTGTGTGTGTGTGTGTGTGTGTGTGTGTGTGTGTGTGTGTGTGTGTGTGTGTGTGTGTGTGTGTGTGTGTGTGTGTGTGTGTGTGTGTGTGTGTGTGTGTGTGTGTGTGTGTGTGTGTGTGTGTGTGTGTGTGTGTGTGTGTGTGTGTGTGTGTGTGTGTGTGTGTGTGTGTGTGTGTGTGTGTGTGTGTGTGTGTGTGTGTGTGTGTGTGTGTGTGTGTGTGTGTGTGTGTGTGTGTGTGTGTGTGTGTGTGTGTGTGTGTGTGTGTGTGTGTGTGTGTGTGTGTGTGTGTGTGTGTGTGTGTGTGTGTGTGTGTGTGTGTGTGTGTGTGTGTGTGTGTGTGTGTGTGTGTGTGTGTGTGTGTGTGTGTGTGTGTGTGTGTGTGTGTGTGTGTGTGTGTGTGTGTGTGTGTGTGTGTGTGTGTGTGTGTGTGTGTGTGTGTGTGTGTGTGTGTGTGTGTGTGTGTGTGTGTGTGTGTGTGTGTGTGTGTGTGTGTGTGTGTGTGTGTGTGTGTGTGTGTGTGTGTGTGTGTATTATTTCTTCGTTTCTTATTTCATATGATTTTATTTTAAATTAGAATAAGTACAAGGTAATTATTATATTTTTCCCATCATCAGTTAAATAAAACTGTAAGTGTGTGGGTGGGCGTGTGGGTCAATAACACTGTACGTTTGTGGGTGGGCGTGTGGGTCAATAACACTGTACGTGTGTGGGTGGGTCAATAACACTGTACGTGTGTGGGTGGGCGGGTTGGTAAATGACACTGTACGTGTATGGGTGGGTGGGTGGGTGAGTCAATACCACTGTACATGTATGGGTGGGTCAGTACCATTGTACGTGTATGGACGGGAGAGTGGGTTAGTAACACAATACGTGTATGGTTGGGTGGGAGTATGAAAGGGATCTACCCCATCTAATATTGTGTATGGGTGGGCGGGTGGATCTTCACCACTGTATGTGTATGAGTGGACGGGTGGGTAGTATGGAATAATACACCGAAGACCAATACCACTGTACATATATGGGTGGGCGGGTGGGTCAATACCACTGTACGTATATGTGTGGGCGGGTGGGTCAGTACCACCCATACACGTTTGTTTGAGATACGCCTCTGTCTCTCTTTCTCTTAAGGTGAGTTTGCGGATGTCCTATCTCTCTAATATACTAAATATTTGATAAGAGGTAATTAGTCGATGGATTCACTCTCAGGATTCAATGGCCTCCTATAAACCCAGTAGAATGGGTCTATAGAGTATTACTCCATTAGACTGTATATACATTTAAGGTTTTTATATGATTAATACTTGGATTATATTCAAACAAGTAGACATTAATTTTCCTAGTAATTAATAGCAAAAATAACATTTATTTTTATTACGGTTGCTGTGTTAAAAATAAATGTGTTTTGGTATGACCTGTGGTATCCACTGTACTGTCCTGCATTGTGGGACGTGGCGTTCTTCTCTACAGCTACGGTTTGTTTTGGTATGACCTGTGGTATCCACTGTCCTATCCTGCATTGTGGGACGTGGCGTTTTTCTCTACAGCTATGGTTTGTTTTGGGATGACCTGTGATATCCACTGTCCTATCCTGCATTGTAGGACGTGGCGTTCTTCTCTACAGCTACGGTTTGTTTTGGTATGACCTGTGGTATCCACTGTACTGTCCTGCATTGTGGGACGTGGCGTTCTTCTCTACAGCTATGGTTTGTTTTGGTATGACCTGTGGTATCCACTGTACTGTCCTGCATTGTGGGACGTGGCGTTCTTCTCTACAGCTATGGTTTGTTTTGGTATGACCTGTGGTATCCATGTCCTGTCCTGCATTGCAGACCAACATGGCTTATGTAGCAACTCTGTATTTAAATACCCTGTCTACCATGACAACTCAGCATTGTTTACGTACCATTTACCAAAAACAAGTATAAAGAACAATGTAAATACATGAAGTACAAATGTTACTGAAATGCCACAAAACATTTTTTTATTAACTTTATATTAACTGTATTATCTACATTATCATATAAAATAACAGTTCATTGAGGTAATTAAGTCATATGTATAATTAAACTTTATTAAGCACTAGTTAAATAAGGGTTTTTATGAAAATAAAATGGTACTACAGATAATTAAGAATTATATTTAATGTCCCTCAACGACACTCATTCAAAGATCTTTTCAGAAAACACAAAATTCTTACAGCTCACTCGCTATACGTACAGGAAGTCCTAGTTCTTACATTCAAAAAACGCGATGACTTGGAACGCATGGGAGACCTCCACGGACACAATACAAGACACAGACAGGATTTGCGCTACTTACGGCACAGAACCACTACTTTTGAAAAAAGTCCGTTGTATTCTGGTTTGAGACTTTTTAATAAACTGCCTTTAGAAATAAAAAAACAACAGTCACTAGCCAAATTCAAAAAACTGATTAAATCCTTACTTGTCACACAGGCGATATATTCAGTGAAGGAATTTTTAAATCATTAGATATTATTCTATTTTATAAAATTGAATTTCATCATAAGTTATCATGAATTCCCTTGTCTAGTTGTAATATTGATTAACGAACCACCATATTTGTGAAATGTAACAAATGAATTGTGTTAGTAAAAATGCTTATTGCTTATTAAGTATTTTATCAAGTAAAACTAATGAAATAAGTGTATAAAAACGAAAATCTACATTTTAAAATCTGAACATTATGACTGTAATTATTTAAAAGAAAGATACAACTATTCACTTTCATAATTTTCATCATAAATGGTTTCTCTAATATTGTCTGCGCGTAGATTTAGATCACCATCCATAACGGGTTGCAGCAGCAACTTTGACAACAGAAAGACAAAGACTGCATTGACGGTAGATGCTCTCAGATCAGTGAACAGATTACATCATTGGCAGATCGGTCAGAGTTATAAGGCCCCACAGCTGACTCAAACATTACTTCACTCCTTTCAACTTATTATTTTCTGTTTTCATATCTATTGTTTGGAAAAAAATGTGTTTATTTATACTAATACTAATGTTGACATATTGTGTAGTGACAAATATTTTTAACTATTATCAAGAATATTTTATAGCAATATAACTATTAAAATTGTTAATCATAAGTGTCTAGAATATATTTAAAACATTTCAAACTCTCCCGAATGTACTGAAAGTATTAAAAAAAACTAAATTATGACATCTGTAATTGTCCAGCAATGCAGGACAGGATAGTGTATGTCACTGAGCAACGTAACTAAATTAGTACTGAATGCAAATACACAAATGGTCTGCATCGCCAATATGTTAAAAATCTAATAAAGTGGTAAGGGTTAAGGTTTGATTAGGTAACTGGGCTATATTACAAATTTCTAGTTTATTTCAACTTGAAAAATCACCTGGTGAAGTTTGATCCCGTAGTTACTGGACACACTGTATTTACATATGGAAATGCGACTTACATAAGAATGATATTTTTAGGGAACATTGATCACTATGTAAAAGACTAATTCAAGAATGATATGAATGGGTATTTGATCACTCTTTCACTGTGTAAAAGATATATAGACACAACCAGTTCAAGAATAATATAGTAAAAGAAATTTGGTCTTTATATCACTGTGTACAGTTTCTGTAAGCGTGTTAAGGGAGGAGCTTCATTTATTCTGTATCTGTGTAAAAGATGTATAGAACAACCAATTCAAGAATTATATATTAAGGTCATTCTATCATTGCGTAGAGTTGTTTTAAAAATAAGTGAGCTTTGATCTCTCTGTCCCTGTGTAAAAGACACAGAAACAACTTATCCAGTTATATGTTGAGGTACTTTGTATATACTCTTGCTGTGTACAGTTTCTGTAAACATATCAAGGGAGCTTTTGTTACTCTGTCACTGAGTAAAAGATAATAAATAATAATAAGAAACAAATAAAAAATTATAAATCATTTTTGAATAAAACTTATGCAAAAATCTTTTGTAAAGAGATCTTTGCTCACTCTATCACTGTGTTAAGTTGTTGGAAACATATTTGGGAGATTTAGTTACTCTGTCAAGGACTTTTTTTACTTCATTAATCTGCCAAACAACTATATTCCCATTCATAAATTATTATATGACATTTTTGTGTATTTATTATAAAAAAAATATCAAGGTGACAATAAAGATATATAATGAAAAAAGAGTAGGGATAGAAAGGAGTAGGTATACTGTGTTATGTTTTTATCTAGACGTGAGTAAAATATATTTAAATAGATAATATTATTGAATATAATAATGTATCAGTTATATAATAATAATAACAGCTAAAAGTGTGTGATAACTTGACCTGCAACTGATAAGAAATTAAAAACAAACCATTTTACAAGAGTTAAACTAAATTCATAAAAGAACAAACTAAAATACAGAGTTTTAATAAAGATTTTTTGTCTTCTTTCATAAAAGTATAAACATACAAAAAATGGATAAAAGTGTACTTTTACATACCAGCTATGTCTCTTTTAAATTTACTGTTGCATATTTAAGATTATTTAGAGTGAAAAATAAAGTGTCACTAA
Organism: Stictocephala bisonia; assembly: GCA_035578905.1. Taxonomy (NCBI): domain Eukaryota; kingdom Metazoa; phylum Arthropoda; class Insecta; order Hemiptera; family Membracidae; genus Stictocephala; species Stictocephala bisonia. The sequence continues at coordinate 3,631,266 of JAQJVL010000038.1, forward strand.
AGTAAAAATAAAAAACTGTGTTCCCTTGCAATTACGATATTTTGCTCCTCTTGTGGGTTTTGTGACAGCCAGGAAACACAGGTTGTGTTACATAGTCTTGTAATTTTTAACGCACTTTTAAGTTTCTGCGATTAAAATGAACACAACACTGCAGTGTTCCGGTAGCCCTCGGGCTGGCACAAAGAGTGTAATCGGCTTTAGGCCGGCCACAGGTTACAGAGCACGGAATAAGGTACATTTTATATTTCACTTCCCATGACAACCAGGCCGCCATTTTGATAATCCTCTCGCCAGGTGGTGTAATTGCTATTGTTGCCATAGTGACGGTTGCTATAAGCCCTCCTCGCTGGTTTGATTTGATATTATCTTGTCAATCATTCTACTCCAGTGATGATCCTGGTGATGAATACTGTATTTTGTACTTCATTGACATCAGATTAGTTTGAATACAGAATACCTGTATCCAGAATATTCTGCATGTAAGTATTATAACACTCAATATGTCACACTTTGTACACAATTACCTAGAACATTTACATTTTTGTTTACAATATCTTTGTTGCCTGTATTCTAGTACCCGTAATAAATATTTAAATAACAATGCAACAAAAATTACGTTATCTATTTACTCTCAGTTTTCAATTAAGTTAAACTTTAATAGTAAGTTAATCGTTTAACAATCTAAGTGTTGTTATAATTGAGACCACATACAACTAAGTGTTGATATAATTGAGACTACATACAAACTGTTTTATGTGTATTTATAAAAGTTAAATCAAAGCAGGTAAGTAGAAAGCGTTACATTAACAAGTTAGTTTAGTAATTAATTGTTTGACTACAGTATTTAGAAATTCCTCTGCAAATTTAATTATATGACAGCAAATATGGTGTTTTTACTAAGTTTAAATGTTGTTGTTTTACTCTTATCTATGTTTTGAATCTCATCACTGTACAAACTAAGCTACGAAACATATTTGTTCCTTCTATTTATTAACAGTGGGCTATTTTTAGGTATAGGAACATTCGGGAACATCCAGTATTAAATAGTAAAAATAAATTTGGTTTAGATATTGATGTATGATCAGTTCGGAAAATAAAATTCTTATACTTTGAATTGATACAGAACTACCATTTTTCAAAAATTATTTTGTTGTTCAAAATTTTAAAAGGAGGATTTTTATGTTAGCATATTGTCAAAATATTGACCATCGTAGAGGTTTTATTTATTCAAATGATTAGTTTAAGGACGATAATTACAACAACCAACTCCAAGTTCATTAACTTCCAGTGTTTAAGGAATAGAAGTACTCTCACAGTATCATTACAAACTGCTTAGCTCGCATTCAGTTAGTTCCAGATTTTTCAACTATCTCCACATATTTCAGTTATAGGTTAATTGCTAATCGAAGTAAAAATGATGGTACCATTACAAATGGCTAGGTACACATACAATAGTTGTCCGTTTATTGGGAACAAAATTAAACTCAACGATATCATTACAAACAATCAGCCCCACTCACGTTGGGGTTGGCAGAAGTTAATGATATCATTACAAACAACTAGCCCCACTCACGTTGGGGTTGACAGAAGTTATAGCATTACAAATGACAGGCGTCACATTAATTTAATGTAGGTGTATTGACAACATAACTCATTAATTATTTCATTGCAAGCGACCAGTTTTACGTTCATAACTGGGTTTATTGAGAACAAAACAGCACATCAGAACACAAACACTATTTTTATTTATTAATGAAACTCCGTAGTAAGATGTAGGTGAGTAACGAATGAGTATGATGCGTGTAAATGTATTGTTGTCTTCGTTTTGAACTACGGTTGACTATTCTTTAGGATTCACCTTCCAGGTTCTAAAATATTCTTCGAGGGTTGCAAGATCGTTTGTGAGTGTTTCTCCTGGAGCAAGTATGGACACCCTGTGGCTGACTATCCTTCAGCCGTCTAGAAGAGCTTTCTTAAATGGCTTGATGTATTGGACTTAGCTTTGTAGAAGAGATAATTTGCTTTTTATTTATTTATTTGTAATTTTCATTGTAATATAGTGACTTTTGGACTTTTTCCAGGTAAATAACTCAGATTTTATGTTAAAAAAATAATAATAAAAAATTGTAGCTAGCAAAAAATGGTTTCGTCCCCGTCCTTGCACGCCAGCCCGGTCACTGGTGGTAGTTCGGAAGTCACCCTTAAGCCGTTGATCCCCACGTTGTGTTAGAAAAGGCTTCTTAGCCCTAACTTCACCTGTTAAAATAAGACGATCTTTAACTTTTAACTTTCGATAAATTTATTTTTTTCTTTTTGGGTTAGTAATGCAATGTCCTATTTCAAACTAATTTAGTTTTAAGATGTCATTGATAAATATAAAACAGTAAAACTATAAGAATATATCTAAGGCAAACCAGTTGAATTCTTGCATATTGTAGGCTCAATGAAATGACAGGTAACAGAAAACAGAGCAAGCCGAAACAGCCATCACAGAGATATAGATGGTATCGATCACACGGAGAGGTGGATGGGATGTGTGGGGAGGAGCTCGAGTGTGGCGCGCTAAATGTATTATAAAAAGGACAAAATGTAAAATGCACTAACCGAGGGTTAAAACTGCGAATCTAATAACTCCCGGTTGAAGGCAAAATTGGTTGTAGAGTGGAGCTGACCACTTAGACCGTGGATTAAAGACTAATAGCTCGGCAATGGCGGTGTGGTCGCCAACAAAATTCCTGGCTCTATATATATTCCTGGCTGTTATGAAAGAGAGAATAGCGTTACCTAATAAATTCATTTGTGTCATAGTTGTGCCAAATCCTTACATATCAGACGTGAAACCATTTTTGTTTGTTTTGTTTTTGTTTTGTTAAAATAACTACTCCCCTATTACTTGACTAATTTTAACGATTGATGTGTAAACAAATGTTTCCCTACTTTTAGTTGTGCAGCAAAGTCTTCATTGTAAAATTTTTTTAGCCTAAATAGCATGGGACGCCATAAAAGTACATTTTTTACCATAAGAATAAAACGGAGAGAAATTTAAATTAATCGAAGAGTAACATCTGTTCAAACGTAAATCATTATTATATGAAGTTTAAACAGCTGTTTTAGTGTAAATACTGATTGAAAAACTAGTCTGTGCGCTCAACAATGTTGCTACTAACCTTATTAATAACAAATAGTAATATAACAAACATCGGCTGATATAACACTTCTCCAAGACAACTGTCTGAGTAGGCTAATACTAATATGTTTTCATAAAAGAGCCCCCCCTTCACTCCTCACCTATGTCCAGCTGTCACTGGCCGTGCGCACAGACTAATTGTTCAGCCAGTAATGATATTCATAATATTGAGGAGGTAAAATAGATAAATTAATGTGGGAGAGATTCGATGAGTGACACCACCAACCGGCATTACTGAGGGCGAAGGCTGATGTTACACAAGAATAACGAATGACGTGTAGGGATGTGCACTAGTATTATAGCTATAACTATTGTTCTAGAAAACTTTAATGCACGCATTGATAATAAAAATTGGATTTGACTAAAATCACCTTAATTTTAAAATACTAAATATAATTGTTTTGGGGCTCCTCTAGAAATGATTAGGCACTTAAAATAATCAATAAGCTAAATGAGTACCTCACTATAAATGTTTCAGTAGTCATAATATTTTGTGTTCTAAACAGCTTTCACGCTATAAATGGGTTTGGTAGTTATGTTGTAGTTTTTAATGGATTTCCAGTTCAAATGTAACAATAGTTTGGATATTTAATCGCCTGAACAGTTACCTTACTAAAATTGTCACATTGATTGCAATATAATCTCTAAATGGTTGTCGTGCTGCAAATTTTAGTAATATTTGGTTATTATTAACTGATACAGTGACCACACTATGAATATTACAGTGCACTACATTTGGCACACTGAACAGTGGTGCTGTAGATTCGATACTCCAAACGAATCTATGGATAATACTATATAATACATATAATATTAAAGTAATTTGTATATTTTGTGTACCAAACAGTTGTCATAATACATATGGTACAGTAGTTTTAATATCAGGTGCTCTAAATTGTTATCACACTATTATATATTGTATTTAAATATGTAGTGATTTTTTTGTACTAATAAACTAGACCATATATGTTAGAAATAAAATTAGTAAAATTAAAATATAAAGGGTTTTATCACTGAAAGTCTGGTAAAGATATATGCAATACAATTCAAAGTTACCTATCATTAGTAAACATAAAACTAAAGACGATAAATAATAATAATCCTCCAAATTTTAATATGTAACTATGAAAATTTACAGTATTCTTTTCATCAACTGGACATGAAATCGACCAGTTGAACTCTTAAGTATCTATTAAAAACTCTCCAGTTAAACCCTCATTAAAAATATATATACAAATGTCGTATTCGAAAACTAAGTTATTAGAATAACTTGTATACTCTCCCAAACTGTTACGATGCCAAACATGACCTTCGCCTTAACTAGGATTGGAACATCTGAAACACATGGTAAGGCCACAAGTTGCAGGAAACTATTTTTATTCGAACAGTTCAACAAATATCCTACAATTAAAATATATATATTTTTAATGTAACTAATTTGTAAGATTACTTAATTATTGTAATAAAGATATCAATTTAAATTAGAGACAATTTTTAAATATAGGCACTGACGTAAAAGAAATAGCTGAAGCCAATTAGGGAAAAAATTAGTTGAAGGCTATAAAACTAATAGAAAAAATGACGGATTGCTTCACATAAGGCCGTTTTACTCTTAAAACCAAGTTAGTCAGCTACAGAGTATTCTGTTCCAGTAAACTCTACTCCATCCTCCAGTAAATACATAAATAATTAGATCGTTAAAATAACTCCAACTGTAACAAATTACTAGAGCTTCTTTAGAGAGGAAACAATATTTACTTTTTGTCAGCAATAAAAAGGTAGGCTGTCTCTTTGCCTTATTTATTCTTGGAAATAACGTCAAAGAAAAGCCACTTAGAATACTTGCAAATCATTTCGAACTCTTTTGCATGTTTTAGTCTTTAATTTTGTCAAAAATAATATCATGTTTGTATATTACTTCTGGTGTTAGTATGAAGTTTCTGTGTAAAATATATCCTACAGTATTTCCTAACAACTATTGTTGGCGCAGAAGTTATGTGTAACCGAGTTTGAAGATTGCTTTCAAAGAAACTAAAAGGCTTATGAAAAATTTAATCATACCATTATTTTCCTCCTTTTATTTTACGTTATGAAATTTGAAATTTACAATTTTACTACAAGTTTAAATCATTTTTATCCTAGTTTGAACATAAATGTTAAGTTTGAATGAATTTTAACTAGTTTTTACTGTACAACAAATGTACACTGTTAATTCTCAAAAACCCGTCTTTTTATCACATTTATATTTTAAAACGTAGTTGATAGAACATTTTCTATAATTTTTATAAATTTTATAATTTTAACTTTTTAAGAAAAAAAGATCTTAACAAATACCTGATAAATTGTTCTCTTGGCTTGTTGAGGTCGTAGAATGAATTTATTGGTCTTGTTGTAATCGTTATTACAAGTAGAGTTACGGTATAGTGTTTTTTTACAAGTGTAAATAAATGCAGTGGTTTTATATTGATGTAAACCAATTCAACTATACGAGTTTCAATTTCAAGTTATTTTACATTGATTTAAATCAATTTAAAATTACTGCATACAATTACCCGTATAGAAACAATGTATCGTAACTATATATAAGGATACAATAAGGATTACAACAAGACCAATCAATTCATTCTACGACCTCAACAAGCCAAGAAAGCAATGTTTCAGATAATTGATAAGAACTTTTTCTCTTGAAAAGTTAAAATTCTGAAATTTATAAAACTATAGAAAACTCCTTTCAACCACGTATTAAAACATAAATATGATACAACAACGGGTTTTAGAGAAATAATGGTGTACATTTGTTATACAATGAAAACTAGTTAAAATTCAGGTACTTTTTATGTCCAAATTGAGATAAACCAATAATAGTATTTATTAAAATTAATAATAATTATTAATTAGCAATAGTAAAATTACCAAATTTCATAACGTACAATCAAACGAGGAAAATAATGGTATGATTAGACTTTTCATAAGTCTCTTAGTTTCTTTGAAAGAAACTTTCAAACTCGGGTGCACACAATTTCTGCACCTACAACAGTTATGTTTTTTATGAAACATTCTTAATAGCTGTACATTTTCATGGAGAAATTGTACAGTGGGGGCTGTTGTTACAGTAGGGGCTGTTACAGTAGGGGCTGTTATAGTAGTGGCTGTTACAGTAGAGGCTGTTAGAGTGGGGGCTGTTACAGTAGGGGCTGTTACAGTGGGGGCTGTTACAGTGGGGGCTGTTACAGTGGGGGCTGTTACAGTGGGGGCTGTTACAGTAGAGGCTGTTACAGTGGGGGCTGTTACAGTAGGGGCTGTTATAGTAATGGCTGTTACAGTAGAGGCTGTTAGAGTGGGGGCTGTTACAGTAGTGGCTGTTAGTAGGAGCTGTTACAGTAGGGGCTGTTACAGTGGGGGCTGTTACAGTAGGCATATAATGTATCAATTATTTGTTAGCTAGTCAAATTGTTACTTTTTTGAATATTTTAAATATTTTTTTTAAGTATTTATAGAAATATTTACAAAATAGGTCATTTGTTGTAAAGAGGTCTAAACTATAAAATCAAGAACTTTTCATTAATGCTCTATTCATCAACCATGTTTCTAAAAAATAACACATGATAGTTATAGTTTGAATTAACGTAATAATACGTAAAATCACGGTCTTTACCTTCAATTTTGTAGGAAACTAAGTTTTATCGTTGTAGCAAGCCCCTTTCAGGATGGTGACCATTTCGATAGAGTATATTAAAACTATTACAGAACCGGCAGTAAAAAATAATTTATTTAAATAAATATATCCATATTATTTTACAAAACCTTTTAAAATTGCGTAATTTGAAATCAGTTTAAATTATGACCTTTTTGTACAAAATATTTGATATAGTAATGAGTGCATTTTCGATCATTCGTTTACTAATTTGAGGTAAAATATTTAAACTCAGCTATTTTAAAATATCTTTGCTACAGAAACTAATATTAGTAGGTAAACAATTACTATACGAATAATATTAAAATGGTTTACCGAAATTTCCATAATTTGTGTATTTTTTATCACTTCTAGACACAGACTTTAGAATTGAAATCGGTCCCCTGTTTGACTTTTATTTTGGTTGTTTTAAATTTATAATCATAATATTTGAACATTTATTTCTCACATTCATATAAATTCTACACTGTGGTGTAGTTTTTACTGACAAAAACAACAGTGGCAAATCTTATAATTCAAAATTTCCGTAACAGCTGATATCTTGCGTTAGAAAAACTAAAAAAATTATGTGATTGTTATCAAGTCATTGTTAAAAATGTTCATAAAAATTTTATTATTACAACCGAACAGAGAAAGTGTTACCAACACACAAACTGAGAAATTTATTTGGTTTTCGCAACAAATTTGTGATGCAAATGTCACGCTATTCCAAGCAATGCAAAGAATAAGAACTCTTATTTTTATATACATCAAAAATAAAACGAATATGATTTATTTTATAATCAATCTCAACTAAAATAATACTTTACTTGTAAGATCTATTTGACAAATTTACTACGCATTATTATTTAAACATAATATTGAGAAAAAAACAGAACTTCATGTTTATTTATTACATTTTAAAGATTTCATTTAATGAAACAATTAATAGTATATGCCTGATTTATGTTGATTTTATTACAAATAAATCATATAACTCATAAATTTGGCAATGTTTAATAAATTGACAACATTTTATCTACTTAATTTTTTAAAACATTTCTTACACAATTAATTTCATATTGTGCAAGGATATAAATACACTGACAATGATTGTTTGTGTATTTATTGTTCCTAAATATAGATTTTTGGAATGTTACCAGTTTTATTTTAACAGCAAATTGAAAATATTTGAAGTGTACGTCAACCACAGGAAACTTCCTTAATATTTGGAATTAGGTTATGAAATTACCAAGTTACATTTTACATTTTTCTTCACCAATTGCTTTCATCATACATTCCTCATCTTAGCCCGATTCATAATCAGTACCAACATTTTAATGCTTAAGAAAACCAGTAGTTAAGTAGCAGTGTATAAATAAATAAAAAAAATGTAGCGTAAGGGAAAACTAACTGAGTTAAATCCAATATTTCATTCTACACATTAAATCTAGTAAGTCTAAACTCTAAAAGAAAATTGTGTAATATCAATAAGGTGTACAATGTTGACAAATATGTAGAAACATAAGCAAAGAAAATTGAGCATGACCGTAGATTTTTACTAAAATAATGTGTAACAAACATTTAACATGTCCTATATTTTGTATTTAACTGCAATAATTTTGCATTTTCACAATATCACCCTTAAATATTTATATTTCCAAATACTTATTGCGAGGTATTTTAGTCATAAAACACTTCCCACTGGTCAAATTTTAGCCAAGTAAAAGGTGGGTTAAAGAAACGCGATATATCAAGTCTGTCGTACCCTCACATCACGCTTGCTGTATATATCACCCCCAGGACAGATTTATATACTCTTTACATGCGACTCACTGGATGAGTGTCCATGGTTTATTTTGGGGTTTAACACTACCAATAAAATGTTTACTTCCCAGTCCTGACGTGACCATAAATATGCATAGCTATAATAATAGTTTACCAACCTTAGTCTCACAAATAAAGTTTATATTTGACCGATATAGGCCTCTTGCTAGCCTAGTGGTTAGCATTTCTGCTTCCAAAGCAGATGATCACGGGTCCAAATACCGGAAGGTCCACTTAAATTTGCCATAGGGGTTTGGACCGTTGGTCTTCAACGACGTCTCAATATAATGTTGTTGCTGATGCCCAAAATGTCTACGCCAAAAATGCTACTGGCGTAGACAGTAAAAGTAAAAAAAAGGTGATAAATAAAAAATAAACACTGTGTTTGAACTATAGAAAGGCTACCCATAGTGTGTGTGTGTGTGTGTGTGTGTGTGTGTGTGTGTGTGTGTGTGTGTGTGTGTGTGTGTGTGTGTGTGTGTGTGTGTGTGTGTGTGTGTGTGTGTGTGTGTGTGTGTGTGTGTGTGTGTGTGTGTGTGTGTGTGTGTGTGTGTGTGTGTGTGTGTGTGTGTGTGTGTGTGTGTGTGTGTTTTTTTTTTTTTTTTTTTTTTTTTTTTTTTTACAGAAGTGGAAATGCATTTACGCATTCCAGGCAGTGGCCCATAGTTGTTATTATTGATTATAGTAGTTATTTGCCTGGATATGTGAGACTCGACGTAGTGTCGTACTAAACTTGACATTAGCGCCCATACTCACTAAAACCACTCCTGTCTTCTGGCCTCTATTCCCCCACGGAAACCGCCGTCTAGGCATTACATCGCGGGGGGAGGAATTAGCTATCGCTATTCCTTCGGGTGAAGGTGTTGTTTCTACCTTCCTTCTAAGTTCTAGCTTTTGCTCTTATTCTTTCTATGGAACGCAACTCTGTAAGTACTTCCGTAGCGAATGCACTTGTTGCATTCCAGACAGTTTCACTTGATATCATTTCTTCTACTATCGTCTCTGGTTTGATTCTCTTGTTGAGGATCATTTCTAACTTTTCACGTTCTTGGTTGAAACGAGGACACTCAAAAAACACATGCTCCACATCTTCAGCGACTCCTGGACAGGACGGACACTCCGGGGAATCATCATGCTTGAAGCGGTGAAGATAAGCTCGGAAGCAGCCGTGTCCCGACAACATCTGTGTGAGATAGTAATTGACCTCTCCATGATTTCGGTTCAGCCAGCCTACTATCCTCGGTATAAGACGGTACGTCCACCTGCCTCTCTCTGCAGCATCCCATTGGTGCTGCCATCGTGCTATACTATATTGTCTCTCTTCAGTTCTCAGTTTCTCAGGACTTAGTGAGGTCGTCTTCTTTCGATGGTACAGAGCCCGTCGTTCTACGGCTAGTATTTTAAGTGGGAGAATTCCAGAAATGACATAGACTGCTTCCTCAGATATTGTGCGGAAAGCGCTGGCTACTCTCAGAGCACTCTGTCGATAAACTGGGCCCGCCTTTCTCCATGATTCCTGCGTGTCTAGTGCATCAGCCCAAATGGATATTCCGTATGTGAGCACCGATGTGACTACCGATGACAACAGCAGCCTTCTGCTCTGCTTTGGTCCTCCGACGTTAGGCATCAATCGTGATAAGCTCGCTCTCACTACTGACGCCTTGGTACTGACATAGTCGACCTGCTGTTTGAAATTAAGTCGAGCATCAAGCATCACTCCTAAGTATCGGATAAATGGTTGTGATGTGATCTCTTGGTCTCCGACCTCGAACTTGACTGTTTCTACCACCTGTCTGCTGGTAATGAGCACAGCTTCAGTCTTGTGCTTAGCTAGCTCCAAGTTCATCATCTCCATCCATTGGTTAATCCGACTAAATGTAATATCGAAGGCCAGGTTTATCTCCTCCAGATGTTTCGCCACTATCATAACAGCTACATCATCGGCATATGCAACCAACTTGACCTCCGATGGCAACGCAATTCTCAAGAGTCCATCGTACATGATGTTCCATAGAAGTGGTCCAAGAACTGAACCTTGTGGTACTCCTCCAGTGACATCGTACTCTTTCGGGCCATTTTTTGTGTCATACTGTAGTACCCTATTCGAAAAGTAGCTTGCTACCATGCGAAGCAGGTATTCTGGTACTTTTTTGTCTTCGAGAGCTCGCATAATGCAGTCCCAGTTGGCGGAGTTAAAAGCATTCTTGATGTCCAAAGCAGCCACCAAACAATACTTTTTCTTACCACCTTTCCATCTTTTTCCGGCGATTGCCTCCTTGGCTGTATTGACGACCAAGTTGATTGCATCAAGTGTTGCTCGTCCTTTCCGGAATCCATATTGGTTATCTGCTAGAAGTGGATCGACGACAGCTTCTATCCTTTGATGAATTATGCGCTCCAATATTTTACCTGCCGTATCTAACATACAGAGTGGGCGGTAAGATGATGGTTCATCCGGTGGCTTTTTTCCCTTTGGGAGTAGTACTAATCTCTGCTGCTTCCATCTTCTGGGAAAGATCCCTTCTTTGATGCATGACTCGTAGGTCTCTAAGAATAATGCTGGTGCTGCCTTAATAGCTGTTTTTAATGCTATATTCGGGATTCCATCCAAACCAGGCACCTTATTATTTCCTACACGTTTACATGCCTCCATAAGTTCCTCCTCCGTGACAGGTGGGATGTCTTCGTAGTTGAGCTGCGCTGATAAGTAGGCGAACTCACGTTGCCTAGGGAACAGTTTGAAAACGATCTTCTTAAGGAGCTGCGGGCAAGTAGGAGACGGCATTGGCTGACATTTTAGATGGGTCATGACCACCTTGTACGGCCTACCCCATGGATCTTTTTCTACCTCTTCGACGAGCTCCTTCCAGCAGCGTCTTTTACTCTCTTTGATGGCTTTATTCAGTTCTCGACGGGCTTTTTTGTACTCTGCCCTTAGTACTACAGAGTTAGGTTGTCGATAGCCCCGCTGGGATAATCTTCTTTTCTTAAGACACTCTTTTCGAAGTGCGCTGATGGTGTCGTTCCACCAGTGCACCGCCAGTCGTTGATTCATGTCACGTTTCCGAGGCATGGTAGCATCACAAGCCTGGGAGACTCTTCTCATCAGTTCCTTTGTCTTCTCTTCAGCACTGCCAGTGGTGATCAGATCGTTGTCTAATGCCACTACAAAGGCATCTGGATCAAAAGATTTAATTTTCCATCCAACTGAATTAGTTCGTCCAGTTGCTTGTCGAGGGTGATGGCCAGTTGATACTTCCCATAGTATTGCACTATGGTCGCTGGCGGTATAGATGTTCATAACTGCCCAAGAGTAGCTTCTTCTTACTAAGCTGCTGCTGACGAATGTAAGGTCTACTATCGAACTAGCCCCTCCTTTAGTATATGTTGGTGTGTCACCGTTGTTGAGAAGGACTACATCCAGTGTCGCCATTGATTCCAATAGTGCTTTTCCACGTGGGTTAGTAAGCTTGCTGCCCCAGTCTACTGCCCAAGAATTGAAGTCTCCAGCTATTGCTATGGGGTAATACTGCTTTGCATCATCGGTCAGTCGGTCCAAGAAATCCGTGAAATCAGTGATGGATAGGCTAGGAGGTGCATAGCAGCTGTAGACGCGGACGCCATCTACTGATACTGCCACAAAGCCAGCACTGCTATTATTGACTGCACTTTGGAAAGGGAGCTTACCACAGGACCAAATGGCAGCTTTAGTGGTGCTGTCAGTTTCCCAGGCTTGGGTGCTGAGGTGTCTGTATGGCTCTGCTATCAGCACTAAATCTATCTCTTCTTCGCGCACTGTCTGCACGAGCAGGTCATGTGCAGCCTCACAATGGTTAAGGTTTAGCTGCAGTATCCTCATGTCCATTTATTCATCATCTTCTTGAGTGCCTCTTTGTATACTGGGCATCTATGTTTACCGGCATGGTGGGCGATATCCTCTGCACTTTGCCGCTCAGTGCATAAAGCACATTTCGCTGGATTTTTACACTCAGCGATCTTATGTCCTTCTTGTCCACACCTGATACATAGCTTAGTCCGGTCCACTTTGCTTTTACACTCAGATCCATGATGTCCAAAGTGCCAGCATTTGAAGCATTGGATTGGTCTCTTCGTTTCTCTGGCTCTACAATTGACCCAGCCAATCCGAATCTTGCCCTTTCCATCAAGTAATTTTTGTGCCGTGGTCGCTGGCAATGTCACTGTGGCAATCTGGGTACCTCTATAGGCCTTACGGATTTTTATTGCCTCCAGCGGAATCTCACCCGTTTCTCCTGCTTCCTTCCACAGGGCAGCCTGGATGTCATTTTTTGTTGTGTCATCGTCAATATCTCGAATTTCGATAGTCTCTTGTGGGGCCGAGCAAACCACTTTGGCATCTTCTTTAAGAATGCCTGCTATGGTTTTTTGCAAGACTTGGCCTTTGTCCCTGCTGTTTCTCGATAGTGTAATCAGCATGTCTCCGGTAGTCGTTTTATAAATCTTCTCGACTGCCGTGTGGACCTGCTCATCAGGGACGTCCTGCTTTATTCGACGCAAAATATCGGCATACTTAGTCGAAGTGTGTGTGTGTGTGTGTGTGTGTGTGTGTGTGTGTGTGTGTGTGTGTGTGTGTGTGTGTGTGTGTGTGTGTGTGTGTGTGTAAACTCATGAAATGTTTTAAAACCAATCTCTTACATAAAAGAGTTTTAAATAATCATTGCAAACCATATATTTTTTGCATAAGAATAGAGCTCCTTATGTCCAAATTGGTTGAAGATAACCATTTCGTAAATTTTTGGCACTGCTATGTACAAGCTAATTTTATACCACACTTCAATTAATAAAACCCCAAAATGTGACTACAGTATGTACTTTAGCCAAACCAGCTAAACTTTCGAACCACAGCTAAATTAAATATATACGTACCATCACAGCAGAATAGCTATCAATCCAACAAATTAGCTATATCTTCACATGAAAATAAATAAAGACAACAGCAGAACAGCTATCAATCCAACAAATTAGCTATATCTTCATGTGAGAATAAATATAGAACACAGCAGAATAGTTATTTGGACAGAGCAGAATATCTAGCTATATCAAACTAGCAATATCTTTATTTTATTTATTTATTCATCCAACGGTCTACAAACCAGTAATAATACAAGACAAGAATAAGATTACATATTAATAAATTTATACATATAACGAATATGAAGTAAGTATGCATAAATATAACAAGCATGGAATCAATAAATACAAAATTAGTAAATGTAATAAATTAACGTTAAATTAAGTATGAATTGAGTTAATGAAGTATACAATTGTAACAAGGATAAATCTATGAAACTATAACAATTGAATAAAGAAAAATCTATAAAAGTATAACAATTGTACAAGGTAAATTATAGTTACAGATCATGATTATGTTGGTAAACCCTCTAAGTTGGCAACCATGAGTCCAACAACCCTCTCCTGAATGAAGCATCACTCATGCTGAAAAAGTCAGTCCCCAGGCAGATCATTAGCCAAGCGCTGAAGACGAGATTCTATCACCACAATAGAATAGTTATATCAACACTGCAGAATGTTATCTCGACAGAATAGCTATATCACCCAACCAGAATACCTATATGACTACCTAAATCACAAATCAGAATAACTATGTCTCCCACGGCAATAAGAAAAATCGTATTTGCTCTACTACATTTTTGCAAGCCTAATACAACATGCATAAAAACTACTGTAAACATTATTCACTTCACTTAAGTTAGTCTCAAGAATTTTCGCCTATGGTATTTTATTTGTAATATATAATGTATTTGAAGTAAGCAGAGAGATTAGAAGGTTTCTCAGCAGTCATACAGTTGGAACTTCACCGAAGCAAACAAACGTAGTATTTGAAGTTGGTATATAGAGTTGTGTATACAGAGAGGATGGAAGGTCCTTCAGTTGTCATACAACTCACACTCTAACGAAGCAAACAAACGTAGTATTTGAAGTTGGTATATAGAGTTGTGTATACAGAGAGGATGGAAGGTCCTTCAGTAGTCATATAGTTCACACTCCAACACAGCAAACAAACGTAGTATTTGAAGTTGGTATGTAGAGTTGTGTATACAGAGAGGATGGAAGGTCCTTCAGTAGTCATCCAGTTGACACTTAATCGAAACAAACAAACGTAGTATTTTAAGTTGGTATACACAGAGGATGGAATGTCCTTCGTAGTCATACAGTTGACACTTCACCGAAACAAACAAACGTAGTATTTTAAGTGGTATACAGAGCTGTGTATACAGAGAGAATGGAAGGTCCTTCAGTAGTCATACAGTTCACAATCTAACGAAGCAAACAAACGTAGTATTTGAATTTGGTATATAGAGTTGTGTATACAGAGAGGATGGAAGGTCCTTCAAAAGTCATACAGTTGACACTTCAACGAAACAAACCTACGTACTATTTGAAGTTAGTAAATAGAGTCCTGTGCGCTGAGAGGGTGGAAGGTACTTCAGTAGTCATACAGTTTATACCCCGACAGAACAAACTAACGTAGTATTTGAAGTTGGTAAATAGAGTTGTGTATTGCAGAGAGGATGGAAGGTCCTCTCTGTCTCCTGCAAAAAAATTAAACCTAGTGCTTCTAGGTTTAGTATAATTCACCTTGATATATCAATTATCAAGGTGAATTATATGTACTCAATTTTCATGAAACAACCAACTAATTGTTTCTCTCGACTTTAATTACTCTGTAACCGCTATGAGTAGGATTTTGTCTTAAGCCCGTGATAATTATTATGCTTTGTTTCCACAATAAACAGCACGTCATTGCCAGATTACATTTTTATCGCTTTATGTTGTTACCACTCACATTTCCCGTCATGCATTACATATAAACACGAGCTGATTGCTACTGAAGTAAATCCAGATTATTCTCTTTGTTGTAACTTTTTTAATCCACTGACACGTATGCATTTAACGATTTCTGTGAAATGTATTGTTTTAGTATGTCTTTTAGTTGGTTTGATGTCATGACTTTTATATATACTTTTAAATGAGAACATAAATATATGTTATATTGTAGACTATAAATAACCATATTAACTGATTTAGTTGATCAAATAACACTCACAATTATCTGTAATAATGTGGACAATCAATAAACAATTCTTCATTCACTATTCTCATAATTATTAACTATTTTATTATAAGAATTTAAGTGAGTGTGTGTTAAATAAATAGTAAAAACAATTACTAAAGAAAATAAATATTTTGTAAAACTCAGAAATAATTATTTGTCTTTTTTAAAACGTAATGACTACTTTTTTACAAAAACTAATGATATTTTCCACCAACTAAACGAATAAAATACTTATATATGTATTGTTTCCTATTTTATAAATTATTTTTGTAGAGACTGCATGAAAATTGGTTCATTTTAAAAGTGGAATGAGTCATGAACTTTGTTGACCTTGGTGACTTGACCTCCTTCATAATACTTGTACTTGGTCCCTAAATAACACATATTACGAGATAAAACAACTATATTTATGGTAGTAAAGCCATCCTGAAGGTTTTTTTCAATATTCTAGAAGAGTTAAAATAAATTTATTTTCCATCCAGAATTGTTAATTCTTACATCGATTAAAACTTAATAAAAACGATTTCATTACATAACAGTTACCATTTTTGTGATGTCTAACTGAATCAACATTCAAATCATTCTGTCAGAGACAATGCATTGAGTGGCCCCTCCGGGGGAGGGGGACGTTGATGCAGTTAGTTGTAGTATTATTGAAATGTCAGCCATATTGCAGCTGTTAAGGTCTTGACAATACGCCGCGGTCTCGGCCTGTAGCCTAAGGCCGACCATATGTCCACAGGTCAACTATGTAAACCACCGAGTATAGGGGAGGACAAGGGCGTGTGTGACTCACGCCGCAAGTCTATTGTTCCCACAGATTTATTGGTCCAGCTGGAAACTGGTGTTGATTACCATTCAGAAGTCTGGTAACTGTACTTCTGATTGCATGCATCATTTTGGACAGAATACGTAAAACTGCGTTTTGTATTGTACTATGTAAGCCTTAATTTTGAGTTTGGATTTGTTGGTTTTTGAGGATTTTTTGGATTTGTTGGAAGGTTGGATTAAGTTGGAGTTTGGATGGATAATATTTCGCAGCTTCAGTAGGCCTATGCTTATCAGCACTCGTTTATGATCACTCATTTGTTCTATATTTTCCCATAAACAAAGTTCAGTATTTTTTTTGCCATCATCCCTCAGCATTCAGGTTATTTAAACAAGGCTTTCATATATTATATTAATATATAAATTATTGAATATTTATGTGACTTTCCTATACTGTGTTATCTCAATTAATATTACTTTCTTTGATAGACATTTTATTTTGTATGCCATTAAATGACAGTTCTATTTTTGAATACGTGTTCAAATTTGGGCGAGCCGGTGGCCGAGTGGTCTAAGGCGTCAGGACTTTGAGCTTGGGTTAGAGATAGCGCTGGTTCGAATCCGGCCTAGACTGAAAAGATTTATCAGTAATATTCACCTTGTACTGTACAGGTTCACCCCTTTACTCTGACTAAATAAGTTCCTCGCACAGATCAATGGTCTATGGGGAATGGTCAGAGTAAGGTTAAGGAGGGAGATCGGCCTCTCCTTAAAAAAAAAAAAAAAAAAAAAAAAAAAAAAAATATGAGTTTGTTAAACAATAGATTAGTTGGTCTATGCATTGTTATATTGACTTTTATTGAATATTTATAGTGTTAATATATACTTTTATTGGTGAGGATATGCTTAACTTACTATTTTTTTTATTTATTTTTTTTTTTTATTTTTTTAAAACATATAATTAACTAGGATTTGGCAATCCAATCATGGCCAAAAGAAGATTGAGAACAAAACCTAACCTGGTATAAGCAAATACCAACAATCCACAGAGATCCAGCCCGGAACCCTCTCGGATGACTTCGTGCCTGGTCACATGTCTTGACTTCCCTCTGGGGCTAAGCTACTTTATTCAGGGTCAGTCAGCCATCCCTCTGCGTAAGACCACGTGAACGAAAGCAAACGCTGTGTCCTACGAGTCCTCGCTTCGTATCATTGCCTCAGCAATCGTAAAGGGTGAAACAGCACCAATAATGGAGGCAACCTGATTTATTTCTTCGGAAAGCCAACCAGTGAATCTTCAGCTGAAGAACCTACGTTGGTAACTGCAGATCATAGGAAGTCTCCTTTTTTTAGATAAAGTTTGTAGCAAATCATTAAGCTTGAAAGTACAAACAACTTTAAATAAACAGAGCATATAAAATTAACGTTTACTTAAAAATAGGTACATTTAACTTTTATTTATTTTAATATAGGCTACATAATACAATGAATTAAAAAATAATATTGTTGACGAAAATTTTGGTTTAAATCACAAGACACTTTTAATTATATAAGGAATATATTTTGTTTATTTATACGATTTGGCAAACTTATTGCAGTACGATTTGTTACTACTTCCAAAGAAAAACTAATAATTTCAATAATGTCTACTCTAAAACAGATATTAATGAATCATCTATACTAAAAAAAAGCTGTAGTAATAATCCCTCTAAAGTTTATTTCGAGGTGTTATACTCCCCGAATAAAAATGCAATGAAAAACTGTCCAGCACAGTAATGGTTTTATCTTATTTACACATAGATAAAATGAAAATCTGGTTTTTAAATACTGTTATTCTTCATCTGTGTCTTATTATATAATCAAACGGAAATAACCTAACAATAAATTATAACTATGTATTAATAATTTCATAATGAATTTACTAACATTGTTAAAGGTCTAATTAAGATATGTGAGAACTCGTATGAAGGAAAGATATTATAGACAAGGACCATCTTTAGAATATTGAAAAGAGGTTCTTCAAAGAACCTTGAATGTATGGGGCGAGGAAGTCATGATTGGGGTTTCAATCATAATAAAAGTTAAAAACGAAAATCAAAACATTTGGAGAAGTTAATTACTTCGATATAAAAGAATAGTCCCTTGAATGGGCTGAGGGACACCACATGATGACAGAAGGGATAGATGCTATTAAGGCAGTTTCGATTTCTGCCCTATCGTAGAATTAAAGAGAGGAGTGACAAAAAAAACAGCAGCTGAGATTGGTAATCTCATCTTCATGAAGCACAGACCTTTGTTTAGTTATAAGGGATTGATTCCCTCAGCCTCCGTTGAGATGGGGTGAAAAAAGGTCGGAGAGGTTATTGGGGAGAGTGATAAGTGAACGGAGTCCAGGCATCTTTAAGTAGTCGAAAGTGAAAACTTATTCATATTATAGTGTTAAAATTCCTACTTTCAAAAGATACCTACAGTTTCGGAACTGTTGCTTCTAAAGTCGGTGTCATGATTTAGGCATATCAATTTTTATTTTGATAGTAGTCCTAAGCAAGATTATTTTCCTTACACAACACTAGGAATGAATAAGGATGGTTAAATAATATCAGCTATAGCATTAAAAAAATTCTTTATATTTTCCAATCCTAAACAAATTGGCTACATTTTCCATAAAAATTAACCAATAAAAGTTCAGTTCCCTTAGGGCCAGGTTTAGAGTGCGAGGTGAAAGTAGTCATTCTCTCGAGAACATGATTAAAACAACAACAATTTAATTAGTAAAATAATCAAAAACAGTATGTAATATACAATAGTATAGTAGTAATAAAACGGTGAAACAAAATAAACAGCCACATCATTTCGAGATCCAAATGACTTGTATAATACTTAATACAGTTGTGTTCAGTTGTTGAAAATAATCCATGTTAAAAATATAAAGTATTTGAAAAATAGTATGTATGTTATTTTATATTCTCAAAGGATTT
Organism: Stictocephala bisonia; assembly: GCA_035578905.1. Lineage (NCBI taxonomy): Eukaryota > Metazoa > Arthropoda > Insecta > Hemiptera > Membracidae > Stictocephala > Stictocephala bisonia. The sequence continues at coordinate 3,650,816 of JAQJVL010000038.1, forward strand.
TTTTTTTTGAAAAAAGATAATTAATTTTAAAAATGTCATGTAACACTTTGAATGTCCAATCCAGCTAAATGCCCATGTAAAGCCACAGCTGGCATGTCATGTCACTGGACTATATGTATTCCAGTCGTATTACGGCCAATCAGCTGATGCATGTTCTGTCCTGTCATCGAAAACATTCTGCCCATCACCAACCGCACTAATGTGCTGCTTCTATAATTAATTATGATATTAATTGGGATAACCCGTAATTGGTGATGGAATATACCGGTAACACTTACAATTGTTGACTGCGCTATCACAGTAAAAACTAATTTGATGAGATAATGTGATTTTAGAAATTATTTTACCTTTGATATGCAAACAATAGTTAATGCTAAATTGTTTTATTTTTAATATTGCTTATACTGTCCGCGTCCAACGTCATAACCCCTGGGCCGGACCGTGGAACAGCCGTGTATTGAGGCGGTATGTTCGGATTATGAAGGTGTTCATATTGCCGCTATAACAAATAGGCCTACTATTGACAAAAAATCGACAATACATATGTAACACAAATAAACGTGTAAAATATTTATCTTACAATAAATGGAACAAAGAGGGCTGTTTTTATTTTTTTTTATTTTGGGAAACGAATTATGCCATTATAACACTTACAAGCATAATATAACAAGTGTCATAGGTAATTGTAAACATTTACGTTTATATGTTTATATTATTTATACATCTATAGCAAAGAAAACACCCTTCATATTTAACTTCTTTTAAATGAATATTTTAAGCTTATTTAGTTTGTATGTGTATTTTCTAACACGTAAAAATAGATAAAAAAATCTTATTAGTTTTAAACTTTTGTATAGTTTTTTTTCATATTACAAATGTTAAGGCCATTGTGATATTTGTTTGAAGTTGTTTTTTTTATATATTTTCAAGCGTTTTGTAAGATTTTAACTAATATAACTAAGCAAAGATAAACTGTAATAATAATAAATAATATTAACATGTTAATTTAATTTTTAAGTTAAGTTAACTGCTGTTATTTAATATTACGGCTTACTGCTTATACAATAGGCCCTAACATTTAAAAAAATTAAAATGTTATGTAGTTTTAATTTATTTACATCCCATTTAGACTAAGCGATAGGATTGTATTGTAAAATGTTTAGTCTCTTTGTAAAAGTTTACAATAGTCATTGAAAGAATCAGACTGAGTGTTGTTGGCGTGGCGTATAGTTCACAGTAGCACCTTCAAGTCTGGATTAGGCCATTAATCTGGTGGGACGCGGACTATATATAGGTCTCAAATGAACTCTTAAAACAAGATTTTGAAGAAAATATTAAGATGTCCTTCGTAGAAATAACATAATTACGTTTAATGATTATTGAAGATGTCAGGTAGTTATTAAGGTTAAACAAAATATTACTTACGTTAAGAAACGTTGACGTATTCATATGAATATCTACCCTTAATTTTTGAATGATTTTTTTAAATTTTATTTGGGTTTAGTCGTTCCTGTATTCTTTATTTTTATAACCTTGTTTTCTTGTTATAATTACGCTTATAACTTAGAACTTTGGATATTGAACTTGTTTCAATGCTAGTGAACGGTTTATTAAACGTACTGTAGACCGTTGTATTCCTATACACGTAGATGGTCGATCTTTGACCAATAAACAATAGTGTATTCAGATTGCAAACAAACAATTTAAAATAATTCTAAAGTTCCTATAGCATATGTTGGGAATATTACAAAAAAATTTAAATATTTTTTCACAATTTAGAATATTTTCATAAATTGTTTAAAATAGAATAACATTTTGATATTTTTTACGAGTTTAGCTGTTGATAAAAACCTCATGTTAGAATTTAAGAGACTGTTAATTGTCTTTTTCAAGTGTATAGTTACTATTCATTGTAAAAAGTTGTTAATGGAATTTAACAAACCAACAAAGCATGTTTTAGAATAAAATATGACTTAAAAATATAACAATGTCTTACTTTTTAATTTTACATAAATTATGAATTCACTTGGTATTGCACAAAAATAATATTAACATTAAAATAATAATAATAAAGGCCTCCTGCTAGCTTAGTGGTGGGCCTATCACTTCTGCTCCTTAAGTTCATAGGTGACTTCTGCAGAGGGTCACCGGTTCAAATCCTGTGAGGTCCACTAAACATTTGCTTGATGGGTTTCGACCTTTGTCCCCAACGTTTATAGAATAATTTAAGAATGCCATTGGCAAAACAGATTAAAATATTAACTGAAAATAAAATTAAACGTATATTTCCATTGAATGATTGCCATTTTTTTTCATGAGGTGAGTTATTTTCAGTGCCTGATAAATATCTATTAAGGAAAATCAGAGGACACAAAGTGATTCTCGGAGACCCAGTCAGGAATCAATCCATTCAATATTCCATCTGTAGTGAATTCAGTTTCTGGCTCGCAATATGTTTATCAATAGAGGAGTTATTGCTCCATATCTAAGTCGAGATATGTCACATACCAAAGTGAATAAGCCCTGATTTAGTTACGTTTATTGACTACAGACATTTTGCAATGCCAATTCATGTCGTATGAGAAGCTGCAGTCTGATAAAATTGGTTATATCTGAATATTTGTTCTCTTACCAGAATTAGAACTGTTTTCAAAACTAACATCAAAGAAACATTTACGTTGCATAAAATAATTTTACGTATTTACTATCGTCTATCTCACATAGTAAACATGTTGCTAGACTTGATGCCTTACGTACTATGTTTCAAAGATATCATAGAGAATAATCTTTGAATGTCTGAGTTTTGTTCTTCTCTTCTTATTTTAAACTTGAAATGTCAAAAATAAAACTAACTTGAATGTTTACATTCCTGTTCAATAGTTGACAAATGACTTATGTATGAGATTGTCCTATTGCTTACTATTATTATTACTAGAGTGTGGACCCTGTTGGATCATGTAAAGCATACATGAATCTCACTTCCTTTGAGTTCTTCTAGTGACAGCCAAACATTTCTTCATCTTATAACTAAATTCCATTTTCTTTTCCTCTGTCCATTTGGGCATGTCTCTTTTCTTTTTCTCTTTCTTTGTTTCTGGTTTCCACTTTGTAATATTGTTCCTGTAAGTCTTCCTGTCGTTTATATCTGTTTATTTGATTAGTACGTTCAAATAAACAAATAAACCGTGTTGTATTGTCTGATTTTTGTGTGTATTGAAATGCATTTTTAATACATATTTTTTTTTTATCTAGTGCTTCCTTCATTTTAGGTTTAGTGCCATTTCCTCTCTACCTGTAAGTTCTATTACCTCCCCTAGATATTTAAATTGGTTTACTCTGTTGATTTTGCACTATTTAGTGTTCAAGTTCTATTTGTTTAGTTTTGTGCATTCGCCTGTTTATTTTTAAATACTATACAACATTTATTTTTTAGGATCACGCTATTATGCTACTACAAGTCACTTTCTAATAACGATGCAAACTATTGCGAGATTTTTCGATCTCCACTTATATTTTGAGTTCACTTGGTGTTTTTAAAATTATTTTTCAGGGTTTATTACTTATTAAATGATGTAATATACATTAGACATCTTTATGTTATTAGATAAAATGTGTTTTATTATACGCATGGTATATACTGTACGAGTAACATGTGCTATGTTATTTAAAACAAATAATTTTAAATTAGTTATGTGGTGAGGTATTTCCGTACATACAAACATTTGGAATTGTATATGATTATCTTGAATTATTATGTTTCCACCAATAATTCATAAGATTGTTCAATATTAGCTTCAACTCCTCACCAGGATGTATTTTGTTCAGTATTTAAATATTAATTCAATTTAGTAGAATACAATTTTGTGTTTATTTATTTAAGCTTATTTTAGTATTAGTGTCTTTATTTAAATCTCAATTTAATGGTCAATGATTGACAATTTTAACGTTCTAACTATGAAAGCATGTATATCAATCAAATTAAAATATCTAGAGTTTTAAATTAGCTAGCGATATTGACCCACCCAATACACGTACAATTATAATAACCCACCCACCGATACATACATAGTTTAATGACCCACCAACCGATACATACATAGTTTAACAACACACCCACCGATGCATACATAGTTTAATTACCACCCACTGATACATACATAGTTTAACAACCCACCCACCGATGCATACATAGTTTAATTACCACCCACTGATACATACATAGTTTAATGACCCACCCACAGATACATGTACAGTTGAATGACCCACCCACCGATACATACATAGTTAAATGACCCTCCCACCCATACAAATTTAGTGGTATCGATCATGCATAATTGCTTTGAAAGGCAGATTTTAAAATTCGGAATAACAAAATAATTAAAAATTTAAATATTTGTTTACATCAATATACATGAAGTTACATATTTTTTTACATCTTATGGATAAGGCCTGCCATCCATTACAGGGGTTTATTAGTGGCAAGGGTTAGTGTTAGTACAAATAAACGTATTTAACGTGAAAATTAATACTTTACTTTTATCACTGTCAAAACATTACAAAACACTTTATTCAAGGGAACTAGTTCACAATAATACGGTATATTCTCTACCCGTATTTAAAGTATGAGAAGCAAGATCTATGGTAAATCAAAGCAAATATGAAACAGTTCTGAAAAAATCAAACGATGACTTAAAGTAAAAACCTTCTAAATGTCGATACAGCCTTGCTTTTTCATATTAAAAAAATCTTTTTTTATGTCAAGATACACTAACACGCAGCATAGACATACATACATACAATACCAGAGGGTGGGGGAACTACCGAACTGGGCAACACAGAACGATGGTTTTCGAACATCTCCCCTTTCATGCAGGTGTTCGTTTAGTCAACAGTTTGCTAAGAATTAAAATGTGCTCAGGTGCCCAAGGCATACAAGGCTCGTCTTAAAACGCTGTTGAAATCAAAAGATTTTTAAACTATGGATGAGTTCCTTGCACATGATTGAGAGACCATCTAATTGGCATAATCCATACCGGAAGTGGAGTGGCTACTTACTTATGTATGAATGATAGCGTAACTGAAACTTTAACTGTACGTACAGTATGTGAAATTGTATAGAATGAATAAGACATGTTCGTTAGGATATTGACGATTGCGTTAGGATATTGATGATTGCGTTAGGATATTGACGATTGCGATATAATTAATTGTTGTAAATTGTTATTTGAAGTAAAGTAAATTGAATTGAATTTAAGTCACTCATATAGGGTTAAATATTTACTAGATATAGAAAAAAACATTAACAAAATAATCAGTACTGCGATAGATAGCAACAATATTCAGTAAACATTATATGTTCATTTAAAGCTGATAATAGAAATCAAATTAAAAAAATTGAGAAAAAGAAAAACCGTATTCAACAGAAAATGTATAAATATTGACGATAACCTTGAAGCGGACACAGAAATCAAGTTCAAAAACTTCAAAATCAAAAGAAATAGGGTTAAATATTTACTAGGTATAGAAAAAAACATTAACAAAATAATCAGTACTGCGATAGATAGCAACAATATTCAGTAAACATTATATGTTCATTTAAAGCTGATAATAGAAATCAAATTAAAAAAATTGAGAAAAAGAAAACCCGTATTCAACAGAAAATGTATAAATATTGACGATAACCTTGAAGCGGACACAGAAATCAAGTTCAAAAAACTTCAAAATCAAAAGAAAGAAAAACAGTAACCATAATAAAATGTATAAATATTGATGATAACCTTACAGCAAACGCATAAATAGCTTACATCAGCTGTGTGCGCACACTACTAGAATTTCGTGATATGTAATTTTGCATTTTATTCTCAACTAGGCGACACCCCTGCACGCCTCGTGAGCCAATCCTGCCACTCGCTGCGATCGATACACCTTAACGTGTTACTTTTAACTACAAATAATAGTGGATTAACTGAATAACGTAAAGTCATAATATTTAATGTATTTACAGTATCTCACTCACACTACTTGTGTTGCTACCTATTTATTAGTATAAAAACCAAATGGTATTATTTAGCCTATTACAGGCGTGTTAATTTCATTTTGTAACAGCTCTAGCTGCATAAATAGGATAAATAATGTCAATCATACAATATAAACATGTTTATTTATTTACAAAACAGCTGTTAATTATTTTCTGAAATCAACCCATTGTTATCCTTTGGAACAATCTTCTAGAGGCATTTTCTACTCTTTTGGAGTACAGTATTTTATTAAGATGAAAATACTTTAGTTTTCTTATATAGCCTACAACAACCAATTGTACAACATTTCAGCTCTGTAGGATTAAGGGAAGTAGGAGAGTTAGTAAGGGCTTTCTCTTTTATATATAGAGATAATAATTATAAAATGACAAAAAATATATGCAACAGTTAAAATTAGTAACCTCTTGTAATCGAAATTAACGAAAATGCTAAAATATCCGCCAGTGAAACAGTGTGCCATCTGAATTGCAGCCGGCCCCTCGTCCCAGTAATAGTCAATCTATCAGATGACACCAACAGCCCCCCCCCTCCCACATTACATTTCTGCCTGCTATGTAATTTGTTTGAAATAATTACTGTTCAATCACGAGCCTTGTAATGGGAGTCTGCTGTCGTTATCGACTTTCCATCACACGGTATTTACATTGTGTTATTAATTGATACTGACAGACTGTACCTCGTTAATGAGATTCAACTAATTAATTTTAAAGGTTAATTATATTTTTTTAAATTTAATTTCATTTTAAAAGTTTTACACTTGTGTATCTGATTGACAAACAGAAAATATGTGGTAACTAATTATTTATTGAACGTTTCGATCTAAATTGAATCGTAGCGTATTATTGAATACTTTTCAATATCTTAACTTTAATTTAACTTTGAGATACATTGAGATACAACAGTGAAGAGGCAAACTCATAATGATTTAAATTAGTTTTTCAAAAACATTAAAATATTTAAAGATAAAATAATTTAAACAAATTTAAGATTCACTTAAATTGATCAAAACTTTTAAAAATAATTTTATACTCAATTTAGTGACTTTAATATTCCATAACAAACTTAAATTAGTTTTTCGGTACTAAGCACAGGAGTAAATATGTGGATCAATCAATTACCGACAGTAAATAAAATTTACTATTAAATAAGTAAAATTTAAAAGTTAGCTTGAATAGTTTTTGGTTTTCAAATAGTGTTTCCTTTTTTTTGGTTACGGAATAAATTATAATTACTTCATGAGAATTTTAAAATCATTAAAAATTATGAGATTATGTCAAGGCTAAATAAGTTACATTTTCAAGGGATAGAAGTGATAACAAGTCGGCACTGGTGGCGCAGTGCTGTAACCCAACCACTTGGGGACAAAGTGTTTAGGAGTTTGCAGGCATTAGGTTCTACGCTTGGTCCTCTTAATACCGACACAGCGACCGCTTAATGGTTTGCATCGACGTCTATACTACTAGAGATGTCTTGGGTGTCCATGTTGGATGGCAGTCAAGGTTTATATGTTGTGTAGGGAAGAGAACTTAGTGTCAGGCTTGTTAATTAGCTGAAAATCAGACCAACACTACGTAGTTCGGATTTCACGTAAAGCTGTAGATCCCTTAGTTAGCCTGGCTATTGGGCTATTAATAAATAGCTATTTCTGAGGCACAGTTACCTTAGTTTGTTACAAAGACTACACTCGTTCATGTACGCTCATCACATTAATTCGCCCCTCATACTCGCCCATATATTGACGATCGGCGTCTTACAAATGAATAATGAATATTTTTATCTACTACAAAAAAGTAAAATAACCCTTCGTTCGTAGGCTTAAGCGGCCTGTGACATTAGTAAAACCTCTGGTAACGACCGCGAAATTAACTTTATTTTAAATATTGTAAATAATACCTTGACGCGGTAGCTACCGGAAGCTTATTCTACACCCTAATGTAGGGAAATTCCGAATTTTTTAAACTTTCTATTAACGATTTTGTAGGATAATGGTTCGAGATAAGAAATATATTAACTGTATTAACATTTTAGAAAATTTAATTCATCTTTATGAAACCATTTTGATATAATCAGCTCTTCTTGTGTTGAGTACAAACAACGAGAGATGTCCACCACACTAAATTAAAATCTCGTAGATGATTTAAAAAATGTACTGGCCTTTTCCAAAAATGCCATTTTACTGCTAACGGTTTGAGGCAAAAAAGTATACAAACTGAAAATAAAGAAAATTGTATTCCTAACCATGAAATTTAAAATGTAAGCCAATGTTTTTTTGGGTATAATCCAAATCGCAAGGCTATTTCCTGTTCGTTACTGTGAGTGGAAAAGTCCTTTTTTGGGATGTTTATTGAGGCTATAGATTGACATACTCAATTCAATTTATATCAATATGTTGATGTTTTGTATGCATTATTTATGCACACTTTCAATGTGCTTTAATTTTACTAATAATTAATTCAAATATGGTGTTAACTTTAACCACAGATCCGCAGACACCTAACTTGGATTATTTGTAAGATTATAAATGTTTATTAAAATTTACGAAACTATAAATGATTGTGTTATTGGGTCAGTTAATTTTGTTATCCTGGCCATTTTTTATTTTGCTGACTCAGTAATTATTGAAAGTTTTGCTATTCGAAGTTTATCTGGTATCTGACCATCAATTAATAGGCTATATTTTATGAATTTAAAAATAAAAACAAGCCCATAAAAATATTAAAAATAGTATTCATTATAATCCATAAAATAGGATAAGTTTATTCAGTTCTATCGACATTTTGGCAATCTTATTACTTATCATTTGTTGTTCAATTACAATTTATATGTATCTAAGGAGCTGTAAATATTTCTATTTAAAAAACCACTTCCTAACCACGGCAAATTTTTGAAATTTTAAATACAAAATACGGAGATATAGAAAAAGTTTCAGAGTTTTGATACCTAGATAAAATCATAGAAGAAAAGAACATAAACTATTTGAGACCTGCATATAAAAAATGAAGAGGGCCCTCGGCCGAACGCAAAACATTTACAATAAAAACTGCCTATAAATCCGCAATAAAATAGGACATATAACACCTTAATAAAACCTGAAGTCCTATTCGCAAGTGGAACTTTAGACCTCAACAGAAAAGGTTCCTATATAATATCCTTAAAGAAGAACGTAGTCATCAGGAAAATTCTCGACCAAAAACTCACTGACGGAGTACAGGATGTCAACTGCAATCACGCACAAGACCTGAAGAGCTCTATAACCTTGTAGCTAACATCCTCAAAATATGCTTAGAGTTTTATGGTCACATCAAACGCCTGCCAGGAAACAGACTGACAAAAATCTTACTAGAAGCCACAGAAAAAATCAAACAAAACCGTTGACTTCAGGGATTCAAAAAGACCTAGAGAAAGCTAATATCGAAGTAAATTAATGTCCAACAGGTATGTTTATAGATCTTAAATATACAAATAGAAAGTGTAGTTAGAGAAAAACCAAAAGAAGGAAACATGAGCCAAATGGACAAAGGAACGAAGAGCCATGATGAAAGAAAAATCAAAGGCTGCCTGGGAAAGAAGAAGAAACACGACCGAAAAGTGAACTTTACGTTATCAGATTGATTGGTATTTTTCGCAGCTAACACCAATAATAATAAGAAGAAGAAGACATTGTAAAGCCGTAGGAAAACTATGAGACATCAGTAATATGTCGGAAAATCAAAAGATATTCTTAGTAAAATTGTGTACTAATACATTCCTTAATAAGGTACCACTATAACACTTTTATTAACTTTAAGAATACGCATTCCTGATTTACCTACCATTAATTTAACTATTTTAATTCATTAATGTATAACAACTGCGGACAAATTCATGTAAAAAGCACTGGTGGAAGCCCATTCTGGAATATGGAGTGTAATTGTATTTACATTTTCTCATGCGATCGTCTGACATGCCATGCCACATACCCTCCTACACATCAAATATTTGGCGACCTTTTATTAATGCATCCCCTGTTGTAAGCGGTGTGGAATCTCCCATTACTTTAATTTATGCGTCGCTTACATTTTACGACTCGTCCACGCTCGTAAAGACTACAAGAGGGATTATTTCATAAACTGGGAACTGGGGAGTTTGGCCATCAGCCATGCTAATTTACTAACTCATTGAGCTGGGGGTAAGTTAGTTTTATAGGGAGAACTGAATAGTTTGATTAACTATTAAAAAAATGGTCTGTTTTTGTAAGTAATATAAAGTGTTCAGTTATTTTTTGTAATATTGTAAATTGTAATGTTTGATGTCTAATAATTTTAAATGAGCACAAAGACTAAATTAGTTAACAACCACTTCTTGAGAGGGCTTCGCAAAAAAACCAAAAATATATGTTTATATATGATTTGGTTCATAACAACTGTCGTATCTTAACAATCGAAGCGTAATTTGATAGGTGAAGATCTGTGTTAGTACATAGTAACATTAATTTTGTAAAAACTTAGTATTTTTCTACAGTAATTCGTTTACTGTTAATTTAGATGAACATTAAATGTCATGCTTTAAAATTTTCATTTTGAAAAACTCATTATATCAACTTTTATTGAACTCAATTAGGCTTTTAATAATCGTGCAGTGCTCATAATAACTAATCATAAAAAAAAATTGGGTGTGCGTCGGACCACACGGTGGAAGTTATACTTCTTTGGCCATTCTCATACACCCACTCACGCACACAAACAGACAGGATATATAAATGAAATATAGGCTAAGACATTTTTCAATATTATTCAATATATTTATCTTCAATATATTATACGTGACTTCATTATTATATTATACACCTATATTATCATTATCAGTAATTTCTTCGATTAAATTTCTTCGATTAACAATCGATTAATCGATAGTTCTTAAAAATTTGTTCTTACTTTTCAGCGTGACGCGGTTTCTCGACCAACATCCCATCCCAAAGTGTCTAACGGGTGCAAAGAAGTATAACTTCAATAATAAATTGATCTCTACGCTTGAAACAGAAAATCATATTTGGTCCACTGAGGGTATTGATGTACGTGTATCTTTACGGGTTCGCGATAACGTTGAAACGCTTCATTCTAGACCAAAGACATCTATAAAATGAAGAACAATGTTTTGTCAATTTATCAAATTATAAAAGAGGCATGATTTAACTATAAATTCAAATAATGGGCTACCGAATTTAAAACGCCAACTTGACAGTTGGGGTAGTGGCCACATTATACCAAATCAAATTTAACATAAATAAATAAATTTATTTATTATTCAAGTCATGTTACACTGGTTGGACTGACATGACACGCATTTATGAATAAACAGTCTTAACACAACGGTTAAACCAGAAAAATAAACAAAGTGTTCTAAATAATTTATTTACACGTCGTTTCTTACATACGTACATTATTTACAGCATTGTTATAATGCTAATTTAAATATTTTAAGTAACCATTTCAGTAAATATCATAATTCTTACAATTACAATCATCATCTTAAAGAAAACAATTTTTCTAATAATTTGGCTATACACATAAACTCAATTTACATAATTAGTGCCTATAATACCGCTATCAACATATTTTTAACTGTAATGTAAAATAAAATTATGTCTTATAGAGAATTATTACATATTATGTTTCACAAAAAAGTCGTTGCATTGTCTATTCAAAACAGTAAACAAATCATGGAACTAAAACATTTAAATTTAAAACACGCAGTATTATCTGAGTATGTGTAAAAAAAAGTCTTATTTGTGGAAAACGAGATCTTCTTTAAACATGGGAAGTTAGTGCGAAGAAGTCCTCTATAATATTAATATACTTGGAACTTCCGAAACACCACAATTGTCCGGGCAGACGGCCTGTGTGCAAGGTTGGAATCGCTCATCGGTCACCCATCCAAGGAACAGCCACGCTGGATGTTACTTGACGCTGTTCTCTTTTTATAACGTCAGAACCATACGGTCAAGACTAATGGCATTTGTAGCATAAAGATGATGTTTTGTTTATTTATCAAATATAAAAAAGAAATCATCAAGACATCGCAAGGAGTATTTATTGTAGTGGTGCCAATGAAATGAAGTGAAGTGAAAAATATCTTTATTTGGTGAGGTTAGGACTAAAAATTCCTCTCTAAAACCTAACCTTATAGTATTTATTGTTGTCAAACAAAAATCTTTTTCTTACATCAAGTGAGAAATGACACTTACCAAATAATGTGTCGACTAAATAAAATTATACCAACTAAAGTATTTATAAAAATGAATGACTACAGTTGTAATTGAATATTTATAAAAAAACCATGACACTTGTAGTAAAATTTACATACGTTAAGCCTTCGTGTGAGTATAAGGTAATAAGAATAAGGTATTTACAAAGAGTATTAAACTGTCAGAAGTTAATCGTCCTACAATACAGAAATTGTCAGCTGTACCTACACCATTGCTGTCAGAGAACCACTTTTGTAGAACTCACTGCCACTTAGCAGAGCGATATTCAATTTATTGTGACACCCCCAATAATGGACTTCGCTTTGCGTCTCACCAAGCGCAAGTAAGTGGGTTAGGTGACAATATAATTCCCACACAAATATAATACTCTTGCATGCTTTAATATCTATTTCCTAATTTAAAATTTTTCTTAGAATAAATTCCACTTAGTTAATGAATTCAAAGGAACAGTATCAATAATTGACTAACTAGACAGGTGCAATATCGTTTTTTATTTTCATGATCATCATCATGATCATGATCGTCATCAATAATATTCTTTTAAATGAACAGTATAAATAATAATTGTTGAAATTAAAGAAATGATAAATATTTTATAAAAACGTAACTAACTCTGAAATGTCGTGAGTTTAATATATTCAAATAATGTTCACATTAAAGGTTTCTGTCACAATATATCAATTTAATATTTGACTACAAAGGAGAATAATCATATATAAAAATACGTATCTAAAATTTGTATACTTTCAATTGAATGCATGCAAAAAAATTTAACTTTATATATATATATATATATATATATATATATATATATATATATATATATATAAAATCCAAATACCACTAACTGACTCACTCACTCACTCATCACGAAATATCAAGAAACACCGCACGGATTTACTCTAAATTTTAAAGGAAGTTAGCTTTAGTAGTGAAGGGGCTCACTAAGAATGTATTTTTCGAAATTCCATTCCTAAGGGATACAAAGAGCCCCTCAACATTTCCCTTTTTTCAATGAGAATAACATTGGGTTGATTTTAGTTAATTAATAGTAGCTGTTTTGTAAATAAATAATCATGATTATTTTTTATGTTTGACATTATCATATTGACGCATTAAGAGTTTAATCTTCAGCTGTTAAACAAAAACAAATGAACTGGACACGTTTGAAATAGGCTAAGTAATAACATAGGGTATTTATACTAATAAATAGGTAGCAACGCAAGAAGAGATACTGTAAATAAGTTTAATATTGTGATTTTATATTAAATAGTCAATCTACTATTATTTCTTGTCAGAAGTCACATGCCGGGACCGAAGGCCGAGATGTATCAAGCACAGCGTTTGTTCGTTGTTCCGTTATGGGTTGGCACGTGAAGTGTGCAGAGGTGTCCCCTAGTAGATGTATGTTCTACAAATGTACTGAATATATAATACTTTGTGTGACAGTATTCAGTGCATGCTTGCTACTGTCCCACACATCGACAATAGACTGTACAGTTTAGGTTCTATTGATCGGCTCAAACTCTTGTCCCGAGAAGTCGGTAGAGCCTTTCACAAAGGCCTGATATACATTATGTATAAGAACCCTACATCACTTTATGATATCATAATATCAACTACTTCATAACTTAGCCTATTGAAGTCCCTAGGAAATATAAATCGAAGAATAACGTTCCGTCGTGCTGCCATTTAAGTCAGTCATAAAGTAAAATATCTTTAACAACAGTTAATATCATCTATCACGTCCAGGTTCTATGATTAGATAGATCGCTTAGTTACCTTGACTATGGATCAATAAAAAAATGTCACTTTTAAGGATCTGTTAGTTTAGTTATTAACAAAGACTACATTTATTTATCTACATTTATTCTCAACTGGTCTAATGTCTTATAACTGGTAATTAAATACCTAAAACGTGACTGACAGATAACGAACAATACTAATTTTTATAAAATATGTCATAAGAAACATCATTATGTATCAAGTAAGACAAACCTTGTCGATGTTCATACTTTATATTTTGAAAACTGAGTATTTCGTAAGAGACAAAATCTTCTTTAAAGGCATGCTTTGTACTATGATAATCCTATATCTGCCACAAGAGTGAGATATCAAGAGAATTTTAATAGTTTGTGTCATTTCATCTTATTTTATATTAGCCGTCAGCCCTTGCTTCACTTCGGAGTGCTTTTCTACGCTTGATTACCCTTCTCTCGGTGGTTCTCCCTAAACGTCGATAAAACAGCTCAGCCTGCTGCCTTTTCCCTAAAAAACAAAGTTTTATAGTCTAGAAATCCCTATGTCTGCTTTAAGAGATGCAAAGTAGTGTAATCATGTCAGAGTTTATAGAAATGACTTAAACGTTAATTAGCCATGATTATGTGTCATGTTATGTTTTTGTATCAGCTGTTTGAAATAAATTACTAACTTAAATTAATTCCAAAATCCGTTTGTTACTCTTATAGAAAAAAGGAAAGGTCCAGGGGCTGTTTCTACCCCATAATAGTAGAATTTCCATAAATATTCGATGAAATGTGTCTGATATACAAGCTAATTTTCCTCCAAATTGAATCAAAATCTGTTGCTTTTAGATTTTTCGTGACGAGTGAGTACCAAAGTTTTCGCGAACAAAACATATGTTTTGGATATTTTAGATTAAGATAGCAAATTGAACATATTTATTTGCGTATTTTGCAATGTTTAATAGAACCTAATATAGTAACTTATTTTTTTTTTTGTTGTAACATCATTTGCTGGGGAACAAATGTTTGACTCAAACGTTCGGTATTTTCTTTGTGTCTTCACTTGTCTGTAATACAATTGAAGGTAATATATTTATTGAAGAATCAGAACACTTGTCAAACAGGATATACTCCACGAGCAGCTCTCGAATAAATAAACAAATTAGTTTTATGTGGTAGTCTAATAATGAACAGAAAATTAATATCTTTATTGAAATGAATTATTTATTTTCAACATAAGAATATCAGCTAGATAATATCAGAGATTTGCTAGTTTATACCTTTGGGTTTTGGATCATTTATGTCCTTCGATCCCTGATGACGTATTGAAGACTAATTCCTATACTGACATTTTACTTCAATGAAGACCACGAGACCTATTATTATTTCAAAATCAATCTTTCAAACAATCTATTAACAATAATTCAAACTTATTCTGACAAACACCTAATCTGGGTATTTTGAATAAATTTTATCCATTCTCACGTATAAGTTTTATTATTTATTGTTTTAACATCCTTACCATAGTTTTTTTGATTATTCTTTATTTAAGGTATAGCAAGACGTGTATGAAAACAGGTGTTATTAGGGTTCATATCCTACAAAACACACAGCACAACTTAATGATTAAATTAAAAAACTCAGGGTCCATAAAAATAGAAAATATACCAGGCCTACATTCATAATACAAATAATTCAAATTTGGTAATATAACATTTGCCATGAATGTAAAATAGTTTTAAAACAAAAGCCTATATAAAACTGTAGAGAGACTTAAAGTTTCAAAATAACTTTTACTAGGGGACACCCCTGCACGCTTCGTGTGCCAACCCCGAATCTCGCTGCGTTCGATAGACCTCGGCCTTCGCCTTCTGCATATAACCGTTGACTATAAATAATTAGATTAACTGTATACTGTAAAGTGTATTTTCATTTTCCATGTTTTTTCCTTTTTCTGTATGTTTCAGGGACCGTGTTTCCTTGGGACCTTCTTTCCGGAGACCCGAGCTGCCTGCTTGCCACGTACAGTCACGATTGGTTTCGTGATTCAGCCTGTCCTAGGCTGAAGAGGCCCTAGTGCCTACAGCAGCCGTAGCTCCCAGCTACACCATCAACGATCCTAGAATCCTCCTAGTAAGTGTAAAGTGACAATGCTAAATTTATTTTTGTTCATTTCAATATTTGTTTTTGTTAACAGTTGAAGATTTAAACTCTTAAATGCATCAATAGGATACTGTCAAACATACAAAATAAACATGTGTTTTTTTATTTACAATACAGCTGTTATTGATTTAATAAAATCAACACACTTTATTCTTCTGGAAAAAAGGAAATTTTGAGGGACTGTTTCTACCCCTTAGGAATGAAATTTCAAAAAATCGTTTCTTAGTAGGTCCTTCTGATACCAAAGCTAACTTCCTTTAAAATTTGGTGTAAATCCATTTGGTGGTTTTTGAGATTTTGTGGTAAGTGAGTTAGTGGTATTGGTTTATGTATATAAATAGGTTATTTTATGTATATTTAAAAAATGTAAAATATTTTAGAACAGAACTGTAAGGTGTCCTTTCTTATCTATTATCGTTTGTTAAAATAATAGATAAACCAATGCTAACGTAGGAAGTGGATTTAAATTTTATTTTATTATTATTATTTTTTTTTTAATATATATACTTTAATCCTTAATTTTTTATTTTTATATATATTTCGTGACTGTCCATCATGTAACGTTTATCATTACAAGAAAAAGGATACATCAAACAAAACAGTGGTTCTACTGTCTGGAAAGTTATTTATCGTCAGGAATATCGTGCACTGTGACATGACACAGCCTTTGGAGTGTAAGCAAGCACACTAAGCAATAACCAAGCAGTCCCCGTCGGCAGACAACCGTTTACCCTCATAGCTGGGTGATGAGGTGTTTAAATACGCATTGACGATGTACGCCGTAAAGCTGGGGGTGGAATACATATGAGGCCTCTGAGACGCACGTAACGGTGTATTACATAAACTTAGAGATAGAAACAAGTATCTGTCATTTTCGTTATATGACGTTTAAGTCTTATTACAATACTATCCAAACAACTTTCAACATCTAAAAAAGTGCATAGTAAAGAATTTATAATCCTTTAAGATAATATTTTCTTAAATATACTCGTAAATAAGTATGTCTTATATTTATTACTCACCTATTAATGAATATAAGAAGTTATCCTTAAATACCGATTCATGCTACATTTTATTGGGGTGTTCCTAACATGGGTTGAATGTGGTTAAATAGTTTGTAAATAAATGAAAGTTTAGTTAACAAAACTAGTGATTATTTCTATTTATCACTTACGATACTTATAAATAGTATCATAATAACTTGTTTATTTATTTATTCATGTACTTGCATTTACAATATCTTGTCCTCATACAGTTTACTTATTTATCCCTCTAGCTTAAAGATAATTGAGAGATATGCTGATTATATTTACTACATTTCTAGGAATAACAATGTAGACATAAAAAGATAAGCTTAACAACCAACAAAACATATAGGATGTTTACAAATACATTATATATAATAAGTTTTAATTGTTTATAATGTTTATTTGACCAGTAATTAACTTACTATTCATATTTTATCTTATTTTTACAATCGTATTCTATTTCTGATCGTAAATTTTTTTATGTTTTGTTGATGGTAGATGTAAATAGATATAAAAAAAAATATATATTGAGAAAAACAGATATTTCAAAATATCATTATATAAAATAAGATATGATATAAATTAATGATCCACCTTTTAAATAATTATTATGTTTAGGGAAGCCCTACGAGTTTTATGAGTTTAAAAATAGTAGATATGGAATATTTCATAAGAAACCATTATTGAAGGTTGCAATAAGCTAAGTAGCAATTTTGGAGTCATAACCATTCCTGTTTAATTTCACGATTATAAAATATATATACACAAACCCTTTCAATACCTTATAGGAATGTATTTTGTAAAGCTCAGAAAAATAAATCTACCCTTTGTATTCACAAAGTTATAAAAATGCTATTTTAGGACTTAATAAACGTAAACCGTAATTACTTGAGATATAAACAGGCATAAACTGAATGTTTACAGAGTCCGTACTAGGTTTGACAGTTGAAGAGTTTCATCACATGACAAAGTAATACCGTAATTACTTGAGATATAAACAGGCATAAGCTGAATGTTTACAGAGTCCGTACTAGGTTTGACAATTGAAGAGTTTCATCACATGACAAAGTAATACCGTAATTACTTGAGATATAAACAGGCATAAGCTGAATGTTTACAGAATCCGTACTAGGTTTGACAGTTGAAGAGTTTCATCACATGACAAAGTAATACCGTAATTACTTGAGATATAAACAGGCATAAGCTGAATGTTTACAGAGTCCGTACTAGGTTTGACAGTTGAAGATTTTCATCACATGACAAAGTAATACCGTAATTACTTGATATATAAACAGGCATAAGCTGAATGTTTACAGAGTCCGTACTAGGTTTGACAGTTGAAGAGTTTCATCACATGACAAAGTAATACCGTAATTACTTGAGATATAAACAGGCATAAGCTGAATGTTTACAGAGCCCGTACTAGGTTTGACAGTTGAAGAGTTTCATCACATGACAAAGTAATACCGTAATTACTTGAGATATAAACAGGCATAAGCTGAATGTTTACAGAGTCCGTACTAGGTTTGACAGTTGAAGAGTTTCATCACATGACAAAGTAATAACGTAATTACTTGAGATATAAACAGGCATACGCTGAATGTTTACAGAGTCCGTACTAGGTTTGATAGTTGAAGAGTTTCATCACATGACAAAGTAATAACGTAATTACTTGAGATATAAACAGGCATAAGCTGAATGTTTACAGAGTCCGTACTAGGTTTGATAGTTGAAGAGTTTCATCACATGACAAAGTAATACCGTAATTACTTGAGATATAAACAGGCATAAGCTGAATGTTTACAGAGTCCGTACTAGGTTTGACAGTTGAAGAGTTTCATCACATGACAAAGTAATACCGTAATTACTTGAGATATAAACAGGCATAAGCTGAATGTTTACAGAGTCCGTACTAGGTTTGACAATTGAAGAGTTTCATCACATGACAAAGTAATACCGTAATTACTTGAGATATAAACAGGCATAAGCTGAATGTTTACAGAGTCCACACTAGGTTTGATAATTGAAGAGTTTCATCACATGACAAAGTAATACCGTAATTACTTGAGATATAAACAGGCATAAGCTGAATGTTTACAGAGCCCGTACTAGGTTTGACAGTTGAAGATTTTCATCACATGACAAAGTAATACCGTAATTACTTGATATATAAACAGGCATAAGCTGAATGTTTACAGAGTCCGTATTAGGTTTGACAGTTGAAGAGTTTCATCACATGACAAAGTAATAACGTAATTACTTGAGATATAAACAGGCATAAGCTGAATGTTTACAGAGCCCGTACTAGGTTTGACAGTTGAAGAGTTTCATCACATGACAAAGTAATACCGTAATTACTTGAGATATAAACAGGCATAAGCTGAATGTTTACAGAGTCCGTACTAGGTTTGACAGTTGATGAGTTTCATCACATGACAAAGTAAAACGTAATTACTTGAGATATAAACAGGCATAATCTGAATGTTTACAGAGTCCACACTAGGTTTGATAATTGAAGAGTTTCATCACATGACAAAGTAATACCGTAATTACTTGAGATATAAACAGGCATAATCTGAATGTTTACAGAGTCCGTACTAGGTTTGACAGTTGAAGAGTTTCATCACATGACAAAGTAATACCGTAATTACTTGAGATATAAACAGGCATAAGCTGAATGTTTACAGAGTCCGTACTAGGTTTGACAGTTGAAGAGTTTCATCACATGACAAAGTAATACCGTAATTACTTGAGATATAAACAGGCATAAGCTGAATGTTTACAGAGTCCACACTAGGTTTGACAGTTGAAGAGTTTCATCACATGAAAAGTAATACCGTAATTTTCCTATTATACTGATATTGCCTACAATCATAATTTATGTAGAAGATACGAATTTGTTTCATTTTAAAGGAATTAATTTGTTTGTCTTGGTAAAATTATAAATAGATTTATTAATTTTATTGATAATAATGTAAGCCCAAGGGTTTATTGTATTTAGGAAAAAAATTATTAAATGTTGTATAGTTAATAGTGTGGAGAGATGCCCTATTAAGACTAATTTGTAAAATGATATAATATCTATTATCTAAGATCTATTAAAAGTTATTAGGAAAAGAAAGGTCAATGATTAAGTCAAAACAATAATTCAAAGGTCCAATGTATCGTATTGCCAAGTTTTTAGCCACGTTAGGATCCCAAATATATAATATTGCAACGTTAGGCTCAAACAATAGTCTACGTTCATAATAATATGGACGTTTAAGATGACGAGTTATGTTCTTTATTAATAAATCATAAAAACAGTTTTGTAAGAGCTGGCGATTTAATGGTTTACTTAAACATTATCTAATCTAATAATGTTATTATTAGATATCATTATTTATTCACTATAGTAAATAGAGAATAGTGAGTTATTATATAACTTATATGATTAAATATTATCATACAATATTTAATAAAGCAGTAATTGAGGTTATGGTTGAGATAGGGTCTGGAATCTGTTCACACTGAAGCTTTTTTCTTTGTTTTGCTGCACGGCTCTCAAAAAAGAAAGAAAACACACATAAGCAGTCAATTTTGAAAAGATTCACACCAAAAACAAAGTGATGTAGATACTATACTCAATATACATTATTAGTGTAACTGGGTAGATTGTTAGAAACAAACTGATTTATGTACTTTGGTTTTTTTTGGATTTATGGTACAGATTTATGTACTTGGGTCCAGAATGTTTCAAGAATATTCAGGATACTCTCTCTTTCCCGCATAACTGACCTGACTTCAATACCCGCCTTTTGTTCCTCCCTGTTATCTCTTGGGCCACATTCTATTCTGCCCCACAAACATCTTGCAATCTTGCTCATAAAATTGTTATATTATTTTATATAGTTATTTAAAATTATGTTTAGTTTATTTCTTAATTTACTAACTGATTATACACTGCATATTCGTTGGTGTGTTATTATGGGATATTATGTATACAAAACTGTTCCCACTAAATGCAAAACTATTATTAATAAAATATAAAATAATCTATAATTATGCTTATTTTACTTATATATCAGTAAATGAGTGTTTCACTCAAATAGCCATTGGCTAGCACAAAATAATACAAAACTGCTTTGTAGTTAATTGTATTATTTTTTTAATAAAGATTTTGAATTATATAATTTTTTATTGAAATATTATTATAAGTTATTATATAGTAGTTATTATAAGTAAATAAATATAGTGAATTTATTCGCTTTTTTTATACAATACAATAACAAGCAATAGACACATCACATGCTAAGCTCTCAATTACACACACTACTTTATAAATAAGTAAGTTATAAAATATAAAAAGAGACAAATTAATTAAAAAATTAGATGTACTGACTGTCCATGTATATGAATGCAAAACAAAACTCCAAAATTGAGTAACAAAATCATAAAATATAATATCTGTCCTCGGTTAGATATATAAAAAAAGTCTTACATAATTGGAATAGTTAACTGTATACATACAAATAATAATCGCAAAGAAACTAATAAATATAATTTGAACTTGTATAATTGTATTAACAAAATTTATAAACATATAGAAACATACTATAGGAAATAGATATAGGAACCACATCAATGAGCTGAATACCAACTGAATATATATATATATATATATATATATATATATATATATATATATATATATATATATATATATATATATAGGATCCTTATCAATGAGCTGAATACCAACTGAATATATATAGGAACCACATCAATGAGCTGAATACCAACTGAATATATATATAGGAACCACATAAATGATCTGAATACCAACTGAATATATATAGAACCACATCAATGATCTGAATACCAACTGAATATATATATATATATATATATATATATATATATATATATATATATATATAGAACCACATCAATGAGCTGAATACCATAGCGACTTTGTACAAACATAACCTAACCTAACCTAACCTAACCTAAATTTAACAGTTTGTTTTGTCCCTGTTTATTAGTTAAGTAACTTAATGGGGGGAAAGGAATGAATAATTAATGACAAAGAGTGGAGTGAAAATAAATTTGCCCTTAAAACATATTTTAGTTTTGGTACATACAAGCTATATACTTCCATTTAATATATACATATAGACAATATATATGTTAACGGTCATTAATAATAAATAAAATAATTAATTATTTAGAGCTTTCGAGAAGAGAGATATTAATAAAATTAAATGAAATAGAACAAAAAATAATGAATATTACGATTAATAGCGTACGATTAGCGTTTAATACGTCCTGCAACATATTTCATATCTCCTTTATGGATATTCGGAAATAGAAAAAAGTTTGGGTTTGGCGGGAAGCTAAAGAATTTGACCTGATTGACTAATGTAATAATAGGCCTCTTGCTAGCTTAGTGGTTAGCACTTCTGCTTCAGAATGTCAAGGGTTCAAATCCCGGGAGGTCTGAAAAAAAATTGTTTGATGTGTTTGAACCATTGTGCCATAACAACGTTTTTAGACTAAATTTTAAAATGCCTCTGGTGAAAATAGTAAAAAAAATACATATATATTAATAGTAACATAAATACTAATTTGTAACCTATAAAAAAATAACAATTGGGTGTGCGTCGGACCACACGGTGGAAGTTATACTTCTTTGGCCATTCTCATACACCCACTCACGCACACAAACAGACAGGATATATAAATGAAATATAAGACATTTTTCAATATTATTCAATATATTTATCTTCAATATATTATACGTGACTCCATTATTACATTATACACCTATATTATCATTATCAGTAATTTCTTCGATTAAATTTCTTCGATTAACAATCGATTAATCGATAGTTCTTAAAAATTTGTTCTTACTTTTCAGCGTGACGCGGTTACTCGACCAACATCCCATCCCAAAGTGTCTAACGGGCGCAAAGAAGTATAACTTCAAAAATACTCGAATCTAAAAATACGAATATTTTCATGTAATAGGTAGATAATGTGAACAAATTAACTATATTTAAAACTTTCGGTGGTCCTGTTTTAAAATATAACAGTTTTAGTTCCTTACAAACAAATATATATTTCAGTGGCAATATTTTAAGTTCATAAGCATATATTTTGGAACAGTTAAAACAAGTTTATTTGTAATTATTCCAATCAAATTATTTTGGCACGTCATTATTGGCTTTGATTTTTTTAATACAGGTCCCCACCCAGCATTGTTTCTTTTCCAATAAACAAAGATTGATTTTTATGGAAGAAATCCTTTTAAAAGTTTAATCTGTTAGTGTGAGGAAGGGACAGGTTGGCGTCGTCTATCAATGACGTCACAGGCGCGTCAATCTCTCAGCGAGAAGATTGATAATTTGAGAAGAGATTGGAGCCGTGATGAAGTAGAGTTAACTGTGAATGCCACAAGGGGATGGGGGGGGGGGACAAACCCACCCATTTAAGGTTTAAGTCGAGGGAAGATGGCTCTTATCGTTCACTAAGATAATAATTTATATATTTTCTTATAATGGAATTGTAGTTCAGTTCTTCTATGTAATTTACCTGAATGCATGTGCTAAGATATCTCTATACAGGATGTCTAACTTCGACTGTCACATATTTTAGAGGATTGTTTGTCAGGTCAATACTAGCAAATAATACCATGTAACATGTGTCCTTCTCGATTCGTTTTCTTAATGTGTGTTAGTATATATGTGTGTGTGTGTGTGTGTGTGTGTGTGTGTGTGTGTGTTTTTTTTTTTTTTTTAATTGAATTTATAAAATACCGTTAAACATACAATACTAAATTTTCATATAAAAGAATATCTTAAGAAGGCACATTTTATGTAAAAAAGCTGAATGTCTAAGATTATAAGTTTAAAAATAGTGGCTGTATAAAAATTTCAAAGTCAAATACAAATAAAATTGCACATAATAGCCAAAAATGTTTTGACACGCTATTTGTAAAATATTGTATATCAAATTCAATGGTATGACAATTTCAAATATCAATTGGTAAATAACAAAAAATAAGTTTTCTCTGTTAATTACTAACTGATCTTTTAAATTGTCATACCGTTGAATTTAGAATAAAGTATTCTAGAAATATTGTGTCTTAATATTTTTGTGTTAAATGTGAAATTTTTTTTAATATTTTACTTTTATATTTTTATAAAGGCACCATTTTGAGACTGATAATCTCATACATTCTTCCTTTTTACATGATATGTGTTTTTTATGATTAAATTTCATACGAAAATTTAGTATTGTATGTCAGACGTTTTTTGAGGTATTAAAATTTCTGTAAAAACACACACAGGCAGAAAACGAATCCAGAAAAGAGACATTTTATACGGTATTATTTGCCTGTATTAACCCGACAAACAAACCTCTAAAATATGTGACAGTCGAATCTGGACACCCTGTATATTGTCAAATAATATTTGTACACATAACAGATTACTCTTCAAGTTAAAGCTTTGATAATTAACTATACTTTTATTTAAATGTTAAATATGTAAATGTAATTATAAATTATTAAGTGCATATTCATTGTTCTCCTTACTTGTACTTGCTGATCATAAATACAAGTAACTGCTAATTTCTGTGTTTATTAAATAATTGTTTTATATTTTAAAATTCCCTTTACGGAATGTCTTACTACGTAGGCAAATATGATTTTAAATACAACTAATTGCATTATCATGGTGTCATAAAACCATTGTTATTTTATTTAGTACAATAACATTTATTATTGATTAATACATTCTTAACTGATTCAATATTTAGTATTTATATACATTTATAATAGTTTTTCAGTCACATTTATTCCCAATCCAATTATATTTACTATACTAGCCGAAAGTCCTCGCTTCACTTATGAGGTGGTTCTCTACTGTTGCTTACCCTTCCCTCTGTGGTTCTTTCTAAACCATCAGATCAATATAAAAGCTTTAACTACTGTCATTCTCTTATTAAAATAATGTTTATAGTGTAGTAAAACCATATAAGCATGTTTTAGGGTGATGCAATGTAGAGCAATTATGTCAGAGTTAGTAAATAAAATGTTCACTATAAAAACCAAATTAGATAAGCTTTTGCGTCATGTTTATGTGATTTGTATCAGCTGGTTGGAACAGTTATTAAATTAAACTAATGCAAATTTTAAGAGGTTTGGATAAAACCTCAAGGGTTCTAACAATTCTACCCATTGTTATTCTACCCATAATGTTATTTCAAAAATATACAAAACTATACAAAACTTATACAAAACTAACTTCCCTCTAAATGTCATCAAAATGTGGTTACGGAGATTTTGTTATGAGGGAGTACACTGTTTTTGGATTCTATATTATTAACATATCCATACGAAATTTCATTACATTTTTACATCCCTATAACAGATGAATTATGAAAATATTTCTATATAATATCGCAAAATAATCAATGTAATTACACAGAGTACTGTTAAAGAAAGTTTTATTTTACCAAGCAAGTTAGGGATAAGAAGCCCTTTCTATCACTTATTAACCTGGGGACCAAGTTGCTTATCGTCAACGTGACTTCCGAACCACGGTAGTGGCATAGGGGTAAACACTGTTACATCATCGGGAATCGAACCAGGTGGCAAAGACCTTCTTAAAAGTTTTGTAATCTATTGCCATTATCACTCTTTATCCCGTTCTTAAGCACCATGATAAGTGTGGAGGACTATTAAAAGTTTGCTTGTAGCGTAAGGAAATGATTATAAGTCAATTAAGCAACGGTATTCCACAGGGTTCTGTTATTGTCCCCTTACTATTGAACATATACACTGTACAAATACCAAGTAGTACCTATGAGAAAATGTATTTATGCTGATTATATCACTCTGGCTTCCGAACATACGGAGATAAAATAAACTGAATTAATACTCACGGATGACTATGTTTCAAAACAAATGTCACGACCTGGAATCTAAATTAAAGTGCAATAACGTAGGGGGTACCCTGTTTCAATTTAAATAATAATAGGGGACAACCCTGCATGCTTCGCATGCCAACTCCGTTATCACTTGCTACGCTCGTCAGGTAAGCTCGGCCTTCGGCCTCACCTGGGAATTCTCTAATTTTAGGCCCTTTGTGGAACTCGGCCTGTGGCCTCGTGGCGGAGCTTGGCCTACGGCCTCTTCGGGGAGAGTTTGGCCTCACCAAGGCACTCTGCTACAGTCCTATTTATGGATCTCGGCATGTGGCCTCGTGAGGAAGATCGGCTTACTGATCGCTAGGACTATTAATCAGTTTGACCATGCATTTTGGCTTTTGGAGCAATGGAGCCCCAAAACATAGGGCTTTCTAAAATATGATGTTAAATTAGTATTTAACAGAAGAATACCTTTAATTTGATACCCCACTTTGGTATTAGTTTAACATTACCTAATTTTGGGCTTTTGAGCATATTTTTTAGTGGAGGAGGCAGAGCCCTTAAACTTTGTCTCTTCCGCAATACAATGATATGATGTTATTTGAGAGACAAATAATTACAGTTTGATACCCCACTTGGGTGTTTTATTTTAGTATCACCCTTTTTTAGTTTTTGGAGTTTTTTTGGGGGGGCGTACACCTCTTTTTAATTGCCCTTTTCAAAATCTGATGGTATATTTAGATTCAGAGTAAAAATAGTTTTAATTTGATATCCCGTTTGAGTATATATGGTCAGTTTTAAAATATTTTATATTTCCAATAATTTCAATTTTTGAGCCCCCGATTCCCATGTTTTTAAGTTTTTAAACTGAAGTCCATGGATAAGATGCACGTTTGTTACGTCTGTAGAACTGTGAAGGTTTGAAAGTTTTACTCGAGATTTTCAAACATTCGAGAATGAAAGTTTTACTCGAGAAGTTAGGTCAGAAATACTACTTTTTTGTGATTTTCCCATAAGATATACATTGGGGCAGTTTTGAGGGTAAAAAAGGCTGCCATTTCGGAAGTATGAAGAATTTTTCCATATCCAATCTTATTGCACGCCTATAATATAAGACCATCGTCCTACAAAATTTCAGCATCAAAGGTTTAGTGATTTTCGAGAAACTGTGATCAGTGTGTAAGGAATATTTGGCTTTTATATATACTTATTACATCTTAATATCATGCCTGAGTTAAGCGCAGTAAACACCCTCAGTAATGTTAGTAACCTTCAAACGATCTCAAAACTACCTTGGCTCTCAGTTCTGTTTAACATATGACCTGAAATTCTTTAAAAGAGGTAACACTAAGAATTGCATGTGTTTGTACGCCGTTCATATTGAATTCATACCTAACAACGCACAGCACTTTTCATGACATTAATCTATCTTACGAGATTAATATTTTAATGTGGCAAGCCTATGTCTATATTAAGCTTTTAACTAATAATAATAATTTATTTTCGTAACTGTTGTATCATTATGTTGTATTGTATTCATTGAAGGTGTCAGTTATATAAGAATTCGACTTAAATATGAGACACGAATAAAATAAATGTATTGAATTAGTAATGAATCTATTCTTACCAAAAATAGTGTTTAGTTCATTAATTTAGACAATGGTCATAATATATTTTACAAAAAGTTTATGTATTGGATGTAAATGTATTATAAAAGTATTATAAATTACGAGTTGACTAAAATATAAGTATATAGCATAATAATTATATAAAAATGTATATTCGATTCTAGACAAAATTTCCAAAGAGTAAACAACCTTATTTTTCAAATATGTGAACTGTGTTTTTTTTTTTTTTTTGTTTTTTTACAGAAATTATACAAAACTGCCTTTCCTTCTTTTACTGAATACCAAGCTTTTTGATTAACAAGAAAAATAAACATTACAATGCTGAGAAACATTTATGGAGGATATATTAGGAGAAAAATGATATAAACTCGAAGAATACGTCTTATTGAATAAGTCGAAAGGTATGCGCTCCACTAGTGATGAATCAGCAGGGAGCCTGTAGGTGCATAAAGGAATGAGACACACGGGGTAATTCTGCCAGTCATACTTCGGGAATCAATCCACTCAATATTACATTTGTAAGAAATTCAGTTTTCCCCTTCGCATTACCCTTAACAAAGGAAGACTTATTGGGACTTATTGCGCCCTGCGATGGGAGGCGGAAGTTCACTTTGGATACTGAATCACATTTCCTCGCTACGTCACTAGAGGGAGGTGCTCTCAGTGATCCTTAAAATTGTAGCATTCAAGTAACTCATGATTTATAGGGATACGTAGTGCTGTATTGATATGATCAGATTTAATAACGGTGATAATGGAAGACTCCACTCTTGAGTATACAGTAACTCTGAGCAAGTATGCCACGAGTGTACACAATTACTTAATTTAAAAAATTGGTACAATGATTTTTTGTTTTTATGATTTATGGTTTTATGATTTAATAAGTATAGTAATATATATTATTTTACTTATCTTATGACAATATTAAATCTTAAGAGATATACAAGTTTTATATTAACTTAATGCAAGGGTAATGTATATGTAATGTAAGTAAAGCTCAATTAGTCAACGGAACAATGGCCTTCCTCAGGGTTCTGTTCTTGACCCCTTACTTTCATAATGCGGTAGAATGTATTATCACCATTAATACCTGTGATTTTCTAGTCTATTTACATATAAATTACTTTTTATATTCACTAACGTTTCTTTTCAATTATACAAATCCTCTTAGAGTATCTCAACATAAAATAAAATAATATGTTATTCTAATAATTATTTGCCAACCTTATTACACCCTGCAGTTACAGCGAATTTATTTATCCAACGTCCAAAGTTTACTGCAAGGGATTTTCTTCACAGTTGGCCTTCACAAAATAATGAGGCGTAAACATCTTGGCCTACATGTCTTGAATAAACAACTCTAGTGAAAATCCTCATCTTCTACGTAATTTACTTTCAACAAGAATAATTTTATTTACCTTTGTTAGTGTAATCCTTCCGTCCTTTCTCCTGCTTCATATCCTCAGGGTGTGGGCATTCGTCATAGGTCACTGGAAGAAGAAAAAACCGTATATAACAATAGTCTAAGCTGCATAAATGTTAGATTATATTAAAGTCGTGCATTAGTACTTGGTGATTACGAAAGTGAGGCGAGTAAGTACTATAATTTAGTGTAGTTGTTGTAGTCGTAAATTGCAAAAAAAATACAAATCATCCTGCATGATGACACTAAAAGAATATGTAGATGGGTGATATAAGAAATACTACTATCGCATTCCCACCATGGATATAAAACACATATTGATGTTTCCCACCCGCAACCCTACCACTAACTGTATGAAATACAGTTCTTTCAGACTGTTGACAATTAACGAATTAATCCAAAAATGTTTCCTATAACATTTAATATACCGCACTTAAAATATCAAACTAATATTATAAAAATTATTACAATTATAATATCGGTAGTGATTTAAGTGTCTACATAATATAAGTTGTAAAATATAATGTTAGTGTATTGTTTCAACTGTAGTAAAAACAAACTAGAGTCACTCTATTAAATCTACTGCAATCTAATTATCACTGTGAACTAGTGTCAGTTTGTTATAATAAATAAAGAAAAACAACTTTTATTATTGAGAAGTGGTGTTGTATTTTAAGAGATGTAATAAAGATCCTAAAGAGAAAATAACACTAAAAGAATGTCTTAATTGAATTAAAGTAATAACCACATAGGCCGTTTGATATTTACTAGTTCGAGCACTTTATGAAAACTTAATTTGTTAAATGAGCTCTGTCTACAATATAATTATTCTGATGACATTAAGTGGGTCGGGGAGGGGGAAGTCATTATAGTATCGGGTGGTTGGTGTTTGTCTTGCTGGTGGCGCCTCAACTTGAAAGTGACAGGACACTGGCACTCCCTAACACTGACGGGTTGGACACTTTATACACATACAGGGTGTATAAAATGTCTGGAAACACCCAACAATTTTCTTTATTAATCGAAATAAAAATTCTAAGCTTTTACAATAGTGATAGGTATTGGGAATCTACTTTTTGGAACAATGTTCAGTCATTTGACACTAACGGGTGACGCCCTGTTGAGGGTATCGTCAATATTCTTTATGGAATCCTATTGCTTGTGATACATAAGTTTAAAGTTTATACTAAATTGAATTGAATTCCAAAAACCACATATCTAAGGAATCACTCTATCAGAAAATAGAGCACTTTTAGTATTAAAAGTTAAAGTTAAAGATCATCTTATTTTGCCAGGCGAAGTCAGGGCTAAGAAGCCTTCTCTAACACAACCAGGGGACCAACGGCTTAAGGATGACTTCCGAACCACCACCAGAGCCGGGCAGGTGGCTGCGTGCAAGGACGGGAACGCTCAGACGGTCACCCATCCAAGGGACAGCCATACTCAATGTTGCTTGACTCCTTTATCTTGCGATAGCGTCGGAACCCTCCGGCCAAGGCTACTGGCAATTATTGAACATTGTCTTAAGGTCAATGCTTTTTTTTAAATTTTAATTTCGTTATTAAACTGAATAATGGAGACTTTAAACATTTAGTTTTTACACCAAATGGTGCTAAAAGTGTTGGGACATTTCTAACACCATAATTTTTTTTAAGGAATTAAAAAAATAATTCATCATTTACACACTTACATTGTAATGAAACTGTGCCAAAATTTTACTAATAAAACCAGGTAAAAATGAAAATGTAATTTTATATCAATTAAAAATTAAAAATAATGTTGGATATTTACTATAACACATTACTGTGACAAGAGCCAAGTTATAATACAATTGTTGACCATCAGCTAATTTCCAATACTCAAAGTGCTCTGTTTTCTGATAGAGTGATTCTTTACAGATTCAGTTTGTGGCATTCAATTCAGTTCACTACAATCTTTAAAGTGATTTATCAAAAGGTATAATGCTTCTATAATAAACAATATTGTCGATACTCTAAACAGGACGCTCTCCGTTAGAGTAACATTGTCCCAAAAAATAGGTTCCCAATGCCTATAGAGATTGTAAAATTTTTAATTCCTATTCCTACTAAGAAAGAAAATATTTAGTTGTTTCCGGAAAATATAGGTACCCTGTAAATGTTACATGTACATTCGTCTGATGGGGCTTTATTGTTATACACATAACAATAAAGGTCAATACCACTGAACGTGTACGGGTGGGCGGGTGGGTCAATATCACTGTGCGAGTATGGGTGGGCGGGTGGGTCAATACCACTGTACGTGTATGGGTGGGCGGGTGGGTCAATACCACTGTACGTGTATGGGCGGGCGGGTGGGTCAATACCACTGTACGTAGATAACCATTGGGTCACCATTGGGTATTTATCGCAAGTAGTGTGAGTGAGATACTGTAAATAAATGTAATACTGTGGTCTTACATTATACAGTTAATCTATTATTTGTAGTCAGAAGGCAGATGCTGAGGCCGAAGGCCTAGGTGAATCAAGCGCAGTGAGATTCGAGGTTGGCATGCGAAGTGACATCACAAAGTGTCACCGTATCACTTTTTCATATTATTAATTGATTAATTGAAAAATGAACTTTACTAAACTCCTAAGTGGTTTATGTAGCAGGTACAACAGTCGTTATAGTACCGTACTGGGTGGTCGAGTAGTTAGTTGTTTGAACAATGAAGGGCTAGAGTTTACAAATTCAATATTTCACAGTTTTCATTCAACCCGCTAAAGCATTATCCATTTCAATTCTCTATGCCATGAAATACACATAAACTTCGTATATTGTATTTGATATTTTACGTAACGAAAAGCTATAAATAATTAAATATGATAAATATTCTTTTTCTTATTTTTAACTATAGCAGTTTGTCAACAGTTGGCAAAAAAGTACTAACCATTATTAACCTCCTTAGAAGTCTTATTATATATATTTCATTTTTGGACCTTACCCATTAATTCACTACTACTACTTTTTTTATCGCAATCAATTACGGTTAGGTTAAATTAGGTGGCTACTAAACTTGATCACTGGTAAATCCAATGATTGACTTACCACCGAGTGCGATCTCATTGTAAGTTCTTAGAAAACGATAAGATTAGGCCAGCGATATCGGATTCCAAGCGGATAAGGAATACCACAGTGAACGTAAAAATGATTGAGGAACAGTTTTCAGACCAATATAATATTTATCAAGTGGTAGTGAATTAACGGAAAATCCCTTTATTTTCATTGCAATAATGTACGCGTAAATCAGTGTACTGAAGACAATTTATGAATTCTCTTTTTGTTATGAACGAAGCAAAAATTCAAGGCATTCTCCGAGAAATGGATTTGTAGAATTGTTTAACTAAATGTGTAGGAAAATTAAAGACAGTATTACTTGCTAAGATATGTTAACTTTTTAAAAATACTACATTGATTTTCCTAGGAAATAGTAAGGTTGTCATCTACAATTGATGTTTATAGTAGGATTTACCAGTATAAGTCAAACATTGTGTAAGTACCACAACATATTGTGCATTACGAGAGACGATTATATTATACTGTTCATTGTTGTGACCGTATTGAAAAGGATTTTTCAATCTACGGCTGGCAACTCATGGTCGGAGGCCTGTGACTCTATTCTCATATTTCAGTGTTCTTTTGTTCCACACTTCCACCACTTCATTTCAATTACAGACAGTGCAATGCTTTTTGAACCCGTAAAACAAGCATTCAATTAATTTTTGCTATGATAGATGCAATAAATTTCACAATAGAAAAAAGTATTACGATTTAAAAACTGTATATAACTAATTTGTACGAATCACCACTCAAGTCTATTAACAATTATTGAATTTATTTGCTTATATGTTGGTCGAAATGAATATGTCTATTACTGTCAATTAAAACCTATCTGCCCACCCTTACACGTACAACGGTATTGACCCACCCAACCATGTGTGATCTCGGCCTAAAACTACGATTAATTTTAGGTTAACTGTGTAAAGTAAAATCACAATATTAAATGTATTTAGAGTATATCACTTACATTACTCGCGTAGCTAACTATTTATTTGTATAAACATCAAGTGATATTACTTAGCCTATTTAAAAACGTGTTAATTTAGTTTTTTTTTTTTTTTACAGGGAAAGATTAATTACCTAGCCTACATAAAATAACTGTATTAGATAAGCATCGAAACCTTCAAGTCCAGTATATAGGAACCCTACAGTCGAATGAAAAAGTCAATCTTACCAACTTTTCTGCTTTAAAATTATAAAAGATTTAACCTTCTGGATATTTACAAACACCAATGTTTACATTCCAACAGCTGTTACAACTTTTTGGAAACGATTAATTACGTTTGAAGAGCCGTTATTTTTCTACTCATTTAAATCTCTCTCTGTGTTATTCTTATGGACGAAAAACGTACTTTAAGGGCTTCTTATTCCTTCAGGATAAAAATATTGAAGAATTAAGACCATATTGCACAACTATTATCAGAGAAAAATTTTTTGACACTTAAACTGTTAAACTGGTCAAGATATAAGGGAGGAGTTGCACTGGAAAAAAGCAGCTTCACCTATTTTATATCAGGATAACAAATATTAATAAGTCATTCTTCTCTAAATCTTTTGTTTACTTGGGTACAAAATGTTTCAACCTGTTGCCTATTGAAATAAAAAACAGTTTTAACTTATCAATATTTTGTAAGAAACTTAAAAATTGGCTCAACGATACATGCGACATTAATCTTTTCTTTACTATTGTAAGACAATTTTAACTGTTAGTTGTACATATCATAGTCAATAATTGATCTATCAAAACTTTTTGGATGGTCACTATAAATACTAGTAGTATACTATAAATACTAGTAGTCCAATTACAAGTGAAAGCTGTTGTCCGATTGTAATATTTATGATAAGCATGCGCTGCATATGCCGCTGAAGACAAGTGCAATTTGTAAAGTAAGACTACGTGGACTTATTATTAATTTGTAACATTTGTTTTTTGTTTTCTTTTTTTCATAACCACCGTATACTTGATTTGGTGGTTATTAATTCCAAACAAGTTATGTATTTCACTTACTTGTATTACAAAGAGGAAATAAATAAAAATTATTATTATTATATAAATATGTCTTATATACCTAAAAAGTACCATTAATCATGCTACAATCAATAAATGGCTGTAACAATGACAAGGCCACTATAAATGGCACATTGACCTTCTTATGACTAAGTTCCTAACAATTGGCAGACAACAATATGTTACCCGAACAATCACTTGACATTTTCTTAGACTACAAACGGTTTTTATTTTATACTACATAATTTTGTATTCATTTTTTGAAATTATTTAGGACCATTACAACACTTTCTCAGGGTCAACGATCCATTTGATCCAAATGTATTATGATATAGGCATATGTCAAACTAATCATTACAAATTTTAAAATGATTGATAAATTGTGGGTTTTTATGAGTTATTTGTGGGTGTGAGAGTAAAGTCAGTTCATCTCTAATTTTTTTTGTATGTATTCTGCTGAGATATAAGTTATCGAATTAATTTCTCATAACAAGTATAATTATCAAGGTACTTTTTTCTAAAATTTTTCATAAAATTCATCCAAGTTCATAGCATGACCTAACCAAAACCTAACATAACCTAAACATATATAACGTAACTTTACCAAACCTAACAAAGCATTGCCCTATTGATACATCCAGTCATCAGTCCTGTTATGAATTCATCCAGTCATGAAATTAATAACGGATAAGTCATGATAAATATTTTAACCTACTGAGTATACAGCAAAAGTTAAAAATTATTTGGTTGTAAAAATTTTTATGTTTTAACTATGTTCCTTGATAAACTTATACAGTAAATGTGGGTTTAGCTATTCCAAATTGATTTGTGCAGTTGATTTACTTAAAAAAAAAACTCAGTAAAGCTATTCAATAGTACTATCTATAATGATCGAGAGCTATTTTGATAATTATTGGATTTAGCACCTAATGCTTTTCTTCGAGTTTTGTTTTTCTCAAAATACTCATAAAATGGGCTAGTTTTTAAACCACTTAACACAATTTTGTGGTTAAAATCCAGAGAACATTTGAAAATGAGGAAAACCGAAACAATTTGCTTATTTTAAATCTAGCGTTGTAGGCACTCAAATTATACGGAATTTCACCCAGATAAATGGCAAAGAGTTTTAATTAGTATTATGCATTATTAAGCGTGTTAGAACCGGAAGTGTGCTGGTTTCAATAAGTTTATATTTCTCTAGGTTAGGATTTATTTTGTTAGGTTAGATTTTGTTAAATTTGTTTATGTTATGTTGGATTTGGTTTTTTTAGGTTATATTAGGCTTTTGTTGGGTCATGTTATGTTGTGGTAACGTATGTTTTGTACCTTTCATTAGGTAAGGTTAACAGACTAATTAATAAAACTAACCTATCAGATTGTCACCTACATTACCAAAAAAAACCAAACCTAACCTAACAGTGATAAATAAGAGAGGACGCTTATTTTTTGTGACTAAAAGCATTGTCATCTGCGCAAAGAGTACCCAGATGACAGTGCTTTCAGTAACATTAAATAAGTTTCTTCCGTTATTTATCACACAATATTTTAAACTTGCATTTTGTTGTTTATGACATACTGTATTTTAACATTTTTGAAAAATGTATCTTTTTATATTTAACTTTGAAACAGATAACCCCCATTTTGAAACTGATAAACTTATATATACAGCCTTCATAAGATTAAATTTCATATTATATTTCAGTATTGTATGTACATTTTGTGACTTTCTTTTTTTATTTCTTATTACTTTTAAAGACAGGCAGGTCTTATTAACCTTACTCTGCTCGTTCCTCATAGGCTTTTGATATCTGCGAGGACCGTATTTAGATGGAGTAAGGAGGCGAGCAGTAGAGTAAAAAATGTAAATTACCGACAAAAACTTCCAGAGAAAGCCAGGATTCAAAATTGCCTTATCTTAACTATCTAAAACTAACCCAGGCTTAAATTTCTGACGCCTTATACCACTGCGTCATCTGCTAAACTGGATATTTTAATAATTAATAAAAGGCTAACAAAATATTTAAATATATCATAACACCTTTCCTTCCTTATTCTATATGAAATTCATTAGTATCCCACTCTACAAAAAACATTTCACGTAGACAGTCCTCCCTCACTCACCCGGAGAAACTTATGACAACTACTGATCGAGTGACAAATTTCAAATCTTTCATGAGAGGCAGTCCTAACATTTTTATTTTTGCCCTTTATAGAGCTCGGTTTCCGTTACAAAACCGACATTGTTGTAGAGCACTACAATCTCGTCATAGTGAAGTAAGTTAACCCGTTGAAGGTTACGCTTTTGTCCGTCTATCTGTGGTTAGTTCCAACTTCTGCCCACTGGAGCGACACTGTGGCCTCGGGCGGTCTCCAACTTGCCTGTACGCTGTTGTTACTGAGGCGAATTCCTAATTATATAAACAAGCCAAGCCCTCCCACGTGGAAGGATTTAAATTATTCTGTTTGCTTCATGCCTACTATTATTATTTACTAAAAATCATTAGCCATCACAATATGAGTAATTTAAAAAATTGCAATTAGATAAAAGTCTACAATTGCACATATAGAAATCTGGGATTTATTAAGATTTAATTTAATATATCCACTTACCTGAGTTTTAATTGGTTTTGTTCAGTACTAAAATAACTTTTCAGTCAAAATCACTAAAATAAGAGTGAATATTGGTTATACAACAGATTGTTTTATAGCACAATTTGAATATAAAATTCCCTTAATGTTGTTAAAAATGCAATTGTTTTTTTCAAAACATCATAAGGTAAACTGCTGATGTTATATATGTGTGGATGGGCTTTTGACATCATACGTTACAAATTAAACTGTTTGAAATTACATAAAACGAGTCTAAAGGCGTGTACATTATGGAGGCTGAATCATCACTACGTTAATGTTCTCTCGTATATGTATTGGTATAATTTAAGTTTCAAGCAGGTCAATTGTCTTTGATATTATAGGTAAACGTACTGTCGTTTACACTGGTAAAGTGTTTTTAATAAATTTGTCTTTTTTTATCTTAGTCAAATAGCATAGCTATTTTTTATAACGCAGTTGTTTTTTACGATTGTTAGCAATCAACAAAAAAATCAGCAACAGGGACCTGAAACTGTCAAATAAATAGCCGTATAACTGAGAAGAATTAGTAATATGACATTAAATTATTTGAATCACTGTATTTTGTGAAGGTCATCAGTGCCCTCAAGTTTGCACAAAGACCTTTAAAATGAGCTATAACTCAAGGTTGGCTTACATTTGAAGTTTTTAAGACTTCCTTCATGGGCCATCCCCTGGATATGCAAAAAAGAAGTAAAATATGTCCATGTGTTTAGTATAGAAACATGTACAAAACTGCAAAGTTTCATTAAATTTTTTTCAATGGTTTTAAAATTAATACATACACTTAAGTCTTTTGCCCAACTCTGTATATCTTTAAATAAAAAAAAAAAAAATCCAAAACAAATTTAAACAAAATACTCTTTTCGTATTGGTGATTGTTTGATTCTTTACGAATCTGCAGGGAGGAGCTCAAATCTTAGATCCACAAAACTGTTATTCAGTTTAATACTAGTATAGGATACTGAACAGGTGTATTATAATCTTTTAGAACAATAAATATTGAGAGTGGATTGTGTTTATTTTTACTACAAAAACCATTTTGTAGCCTTTTACGTCCACGAAACTGCTCCGTTTACGAGCTGTGCTAATGCTAATGTATGTAAAGGTTACTATCAAATAGACGATCAGAGATAGTTTTATTACATTATATGTACTGTATTTGTAAAATTACCTAAGCCGTAGGCCTACAGAAAAATGTATTATATCTACAAACTCCTTGACTGAATACTGGATGATTGTTTAAATTGTTGTAGCTTGCTCTCATTTGAGGCATTATATCGACCTTGTGTATTTATAAATATGATAATGTAATATGTAATGTAATAATAATAATAATGATAATGATAATAATAATGGTCTAGTCTTTTAACCACCCTGTACAAATCAGAGTTGTATATGATGCCCTAAATACACATAAGCTAACAATTATTAATCATGGATGTGTGCGGAAAGGTTTTAGCTTTCCCTTACAGTTCAAAAAATGAATACTTCTTTTTTTTCTTTCTAAATGAATACTTCGACTTATTTCTGAATTCCTTCTGTGGGCCCTTCCTCCAATGTAGAAATGTGATGGTTATTATATAAAACAGTAGTTTAAATAGGCATATAATTTGCAAAGTTTATAGATTGTATCTGCAATGGTTTAAAAAATAAAATGTGCTTCAGACTGTTCAAACTCTGCTGTTACTTGTTTCCTTACACAAGCCGTCATTTAAAAATTGGATTAACCATTTTAGATTCAGTCTGTGACATTTAACTCTACTAAATAAGAATTTTGAAATAAGGCATAACAAGACCCATGGTTACATTTAATATTTCTATTATATCCTCCACGGGCCGTCCCTCCAATGTAGAAATGTGATAGTTATTATATGAACAAGTTGTTAAGATAGGCATTTAATAATTTGCAAAGTAATAATAATATATTAAAGTTTATATATTGTATCTGTATTGAGTTAAAAATAAAAAGCCGTTCCCAAACTTTTCAAAAACACGTATATGTAAGCATTGTAGTGTGTTAAAT
The DNA here is from genome assembly GCA_035578905.1 of Stictocephala bisonia. Lineage (NCBI taxonomy): Eukaryota > Metazoa > Arthropoda > Insecta > Hemiptera > Membracidae > Stictocephala > Stictocephala bisonia. The sequence continues at coordinate 3,689,741 of JAQJVL010000038.1, forward strand.
ATGAAATAAATAAGTAATATACATGGTAAATTGTTTGTTATCAATCTTAACTTTTCTTTCCGACCTCCACTTCAATTTGTTGACTGAATAGTTTTCAGGAAACATCGCTTGCAAACCTCTTGCTAGTTACATATTCTGTCTGTGGCATATAAATGTCTACAGTTGGCTTTCCTCATACACCACCTGGTTACTTCTTGCCCCTCCTCTCTCCTTCCTACTAGACATCCTAGGCATATTGACCTTTACTGACCCCTTTCCCTACGAAGAAATTCTCTCGAAAAAGCACACATAATTTTTTAGGTGTTAAAACCATATCCAATATTTTTTTCATGCTCCGTTACAACGCTGATTTTATCATCACAAAACAGTATTTTGAAAGAAAGAACTTTGAAATCAGTTAGTTTTTTTCTTAGATTTGAACCACTTAGTTTTGTGGTTAAGTGGTAGGGAGAACTAAATAGTCCTAACTTCGCCACATAAATAGTCATTTTTCATTTCATTAATTGATAAATCAATATAATATTATGAACTAACGCTTTCACGATATTAATACGTTTGTTAACATATTTAAGCTAGGTAAATTTGTGTAATTTATAAATTGTTGGCTTTTGGGTTCAAACATGCTCCTGTGGTAAAACTTGGGCCAAACCTGGAACTCATGAGCAAGTTAAATATTGGCTTAGCAGGAGCTCACCCCACCGGAACTGTGGCTGGGCGCTGGACCTGCATTAACTGATAAGGACAACATCCAGAGCCCAACTCTAACGAAGTTCACCCAGTAGTGGTCACTGTTACCACATCATTTTCACAAACCTTGGATATAAATCAAACTCCCAGTATGATATTTATCCATTAAAAGGCTAATCTGGCAATAGATTTAATTTTCTTATAATTAATGCCATAGATGCATTCAAATTAGCCTATTAAATAACAGAATGTGTAGTGACTATTAATACAGCAAGTCTAGTGATAGGGTAGACTACGGATAAGTCAATCTAGAGATAGGTTAGTCTAGTAAATAGGGTAATCTAGTGATAGTGAAGTCTAGTGATAGGGCAACCTGGTGATAGAGTAGTATAGTAACAAGGTAATCTGGTAATAGGGTAGTATACTAATAGAGTTATCTAGTGATAGGATAATCTGGTGATAGAGTAGCCTATTGATAAGATAGTCTCGGGATAGGGTGGTCTAGTGGCAAGAAAATCAAGTAATAGGGCAGTCTAGTGATAGTATGATCTAATGATAGGGTAGTCTAGTGATAGGCAATCTATTGACAGGGTAGTCTAGTGATAGAATAATATAGTGATAAGGTAATCCAGTGATAGGATAATCTAGTAATAGTAGTAGTCCTAGTGATAGCGTAGTCTGGTGATAAAGTAGTCTAGTGATATAGTAAGCTAGGGCAGTCTAGTGATAGCGTGGTCTAGTAACAGAGTAATCTAGTGATAGGATAATATTGTGATAGGGTAATATAGAGACAGGGTAATATAGTGATAGGATAATATAGTAATAGGATAGTTCAGTGATAGGGTAATATAGTGTCAGGGTAATCTAGCGATAGGATAATCTAGTAATAGGGTAGTTCAGTGATGGGGTAGTCTAGTGATAGGGTAGTTTGATGATAGATTAGTCTAGTGTTAGGGTAGTCTAGTGATAGATTAAGCTAGTGATAGGGCGGTCTAGTGATAGGGTGGTTTAGTAACAAAGTAATCTAGTGATAAGTTAATATTGTGAGAGGGTAATATAGTGACAGGGTAATCTAGTAACAGGATAATATAGTGATAAGGTAATCTAGTGATAGGATAATCTAGTAATAGGGTAGTTCAGGGATAGGGTAGTCTAATGATAGGGTAGTCTGGTGATAGAGTAGTCTAGTGTTAGGGTAGTCTAGAGATAAGGTGGTCTAGTAACAAAGTAATCTAGTGATTGGATAATATTGTGATAGGGTAATCTAGTGATAGGGTATTCTAGTGATAGAGTGGTCTATTGATAAGGTAGTCTAATGGTAGGATAATCTTTTAATAGGGTAGGTCAGTGATAGGGTAATATATTTATAGGGTAATGTACAGATAGGCTTAATAAGGCCACCGAAGTTAAAATGCTACCTAATAATTGAGTTAAAAGTAAAATGAAATAGTCGGCAGGCAAAGTTTGCGCAGTAGTTGATAATTTAATATTATTTCATTCTCTATAAGAGACGAAGCATTTGTAACAATAACCTAAAAATATATCACAGTTACATTACTGTTTTAAGAAAGAACCAGAATGCCAACTAAATTTTAAAAAAATATAAGCGAAAATTAATGGGAATTAAAGCAAACAATGTAACAACTGTTATAATGAGGTGTGATTTTATTTATCAGCTCATAAGTGTATCAATAACCCAATAAAGATTACTAATTAACATATTGGTAAACAACGTGTAGTGACAGCTGATTTTAATGGGTTGTTACAAACAACACAGTTGTATTTTCATGCTTTTTATGCAGTTTTCTCGGAACAAATATTTAATAAAACAAATACATAAATATGGTCTGTTATTTTATGATTAGTTTCCAAAGACAGCAATATTTATACTAATATACAAACTGTTTTATTAGACTTATTTGAAAAATAGGTTTTGTTATTTTGTGTAACACAAATATGTACACTATTTTTATTTGTAAATATTGAGTATGAAATGACAGTTAATTTTTTATATTTAAGATTCATTTGAGGCTGATTTAAACTTGACTAGATATTTTTGATTCTTTAAACATTAATATCATTTTTTAAATTTAAATGTTGTCTCCATTGCAACATATTTTGTAGTTTTAACATCCCCAGTGCTAAAGACTTATAGTTCTATAATCTTTAGTCATAATGATCCATGTTTCACGTTCAAAGGCATTTGTAGTAATATTTTCAAATAACTTATGATCTAAAAAAACTTCACTCTAAAATACATATAGTAAAATAATTAGAATTGAAATACTCAAAGATTACGTAAAACACCGAATGAGCTAAATGAGTTTTACAATGTAAAAATGGGTACATGCTGGGTTGTTACGAAAACTAAATATTACAACTTTGGGAGTAAATTATTCAAAAGCGTAATGGAATATTTCAATATTTATGAACATATAAATTTCCAATAATACAAATTTAATATCTGGTATACATTCTTAAGCTGTATAGATCAATATGTATACACTATTATTCCCATTCACACACTAGACTATAAACATCTGTGATAACTAACTCTAGCGTGATTATTCACATATAACAAAGTCTCAAAATATATGAATGTATTGAAGAGTATTTATCCCTAAAAGATGTTAAAATTACTACAATTTATCTTAAAGAAACATTATATTTTACATTTATGGAAATGTTGTGCTAACCGTTACTCCATTATATTTTTCTTATTCAAAGTCAGCGTAAACAACTTTATTACTATTTATTATTTTCAATAAAAAATGAACTAAACAACATATTTGTAACAGGAATTTATAAATTAAAAGTCATTTTTTAAAATAAATTCCACAAATTTTATTTTATTTTAAAAAATGACTTTTAATTTACAACCAAAACAATTCCATCAAGCATATACAGCAGAAAACAGGAATTTATACAATGACGTAGATGAGAATTAATCGGTGGGTTGTTAATGTTGGGGAAGCAATGAGAGTGCAAGAAGGAGTGGCGTTTACTTAGAGACCCAATCACTGTCCACTATTAAGTGTGATGCATATTAAGAATATACACTATAATAATAGTTTATTTATATTTTATTCTTTTTAAAATATTGTAATTAGAAATCTGATTGCTACTTCATGACGCAATGATGAACTATATGGGGTCGGGGAAAAGTCTAGATTAGATTTATTAATTTTAAAAGTATTGAAAACAATCTAATGAAACTTTGTAGGGACCTTTTCCGTTCATTTACTAGCACTACTTTTTCCGTTACTTCACTACCACGACTTTTTTTATTGAAATTACAGTTAGGTTAAATTAGGTTAGGTTAGGTGGCTACTAAAGTTGATCACAATTGCCGCCGAATGCGCTCTCCGTGTGTAAGTTCTTGGAAAGCGATAATATAAGCCCAATGATATCAGATTCCTAGTGGATAAGGAATACCACAGTGGACTTAAAAGTGATTGGGGAACAGGTTTTAGAGCAATATAATATTTATCAAGCGGTAGTGAATTAACGGAAAGAAAAAAAGTAGTGGTAGTGAATTAACGGAAAAAAATCCCGATGTAGCTATGTATATGTTCCTATAACAAACTTTTATACATATTTTACTCATTTTTGTCGCCAAATTAAGTCATAACAATATTAAATGTACGTCTTCCTCCAGTTATACCTCATTTTAAATGTCTTTGTTTGTACAATACAAACATGCAAATCTAAGATCAAAATAATGATCCAATCAGAAAATACAGTCTCTCAAAGAACTTAATATCATATACTTCCAAAGAATACTACTCAATAACTCACGACTACTCAGCACTTCTAAAGAAGAAGGCTAAGATAGTTATTGTCTATTGCTACTTAAAGCTGTAATTTAATTTTTTTAAATGAGTAATCAGTTCAATTTCATAACAAATTATGTGAGAAAAGACCGTGTAATTTTCTTAAATTATTTTTAGGTTTACTTACTGCCAAAAGTATTTTTCTTATTTTATTTGAACTAAACAACATTGTTATTCTTATAACGATTTTAATACTCAATGACCTAAACAGTGATAAATAAATTGCCATACAAATAAAGAAGTATAAGTTATATAACATGAAATTCTTTGAGAGGCTGTATTTTCTTACTAGTGCATCCTTTTGATCTCAGGTTTGCACTTTTGTATTATAAGCACAGAGACTTTTAAATTGAGGTATAACGCGGGGTAGGCTTACATTTAAAAACTTGAAAACTTTCTTCATGGTCCATTCCTTGGTTATCCAAAATATATGTCTGAATGTTGGGTGTAGGAACATGTACATAATTACAAACTTTCATATTTTTCAATAGTTTTCAAATTAATATATACAGGATTGAAAAAAATATGGAAATATTTTTAGAACAACGTTATTTTTTCCATTGATAGTTAAATTTTTTTGGAATTACCATCAAAGTATAATTTTTGATCAGAGTAATTTACCTAAAACCGTTAAATAGCACAGAAATAATATTGTTCATATTAGTTATTCTGAAATTCAAATGACTGCTACTCTGGATACACTTTTCGAAGTCCGGTTTGCGGCAGCTAATTTGTCTCTACTTGACCTTTCATTTAATACCAAAATCGATCTAGGCTTACATATAAGATTTTCGTTCAGTTCTCGTAGGCTGTCCTCCTAAAAAAATGAAATGCCGCTCGCTAATGGGATCAAAAATACGAGTATGTTCTTTGTAACCATGATCATGTACAAGATTTCACTTTTACAAGTGAACTCATACAAAAGTTCTGAAAACGTTTCCATATTTTTCCACCGTGTAAATATTCCAGACCTTTCCCAACCCTGTATTTTTATATTCAATGAAAGTCATGTTCTAATGTCAAAATCAGGCACTAATACACTACATCTAGGGGTGATGCTAACATTAAATTACTGAGGAGGACAAATATTAATTTATTAAGAGCCACCTGGAAGTGATATCTGGCCATTGGACCTGCATTCAGACGACAACAATTCAGAACTTAACTCTAATGAGTCCATCGATGGTGGTCTTTGGCCACGCCCTTCCATAGATTTTTCTGTTTCTCCAAACCAACACAGAAAAACTTCCTTTATCCTAAAGTAAATTAGCCACACTAAACAGTTGAAACAATTCTGTACTTCCTAATATCTTAAGTATATGTTTAGAAGATATTATCTGCATGTTTCTATAAATATACCTTTTAAACCTTACTAACCTGAATTAATTTGTACGATTTTGTATTGTACGAATTCAGCATTTTTTTAAATTTTGCTATGCTCGTTGATTTTTTAGTTAATTTTTGGTGCATTTATTGGTATAGCATTGGTTAATATGGGTAATGACATTTTTAATTGAAATACAGTGATTTCTTATTTGATTTATTTGTGAACTCATTAGAAGTACTTTAAAATTATGACATACTACAACTAATTCAGAGAATAATTGTTATATATTTACCCTATATCGTTAATCGAAGGTCACGTTAATAATTTTATTTATAAACATCGTTCAAAATTCCACATTTCATTCACACAATATAAGCTAAGGTATAATTTAAGTATGATACAATCAGATATTTGGACACTTTGTTGTATATTAATAAACACGCTAGATTTAGTTATTACAGATGTTTATAGTCTCGAGTGTGAATTGATAATGTTTCCATTGAGTGGCTGAAGCACGAGTTTCCCTCTCCGAGAATAAAGCTTACTGAGTCATAAAATATTCAAACAGCTCAGCCTGACACAAGTAATGAGTTCTCTCCACTGTGTCAGATGCAAAATAAAACTTTAAAATGTCGATATTTCGTTTGTTTTTAGCTATTGATAAAAAAAGAAAATAAGCGTTCGGTATGTATTTGGCTACATAAATCGAATATGAAAATGTTAACAAGTACTTAACTAAAATGTGTAACTAATTTGACTATTTTTAATAATTCTAAGCTTTTTTATAATGATTTGGAGCGTACAGAATAGGTATTATTGTTATAAATAAAGGTTTATGATTAAATATAAACCAAATATATACCATATTTCTAAGAAACAAATGGTTTGAAATCATTATGTAGAATAATATTATAGTACCATTTTATAATCTATTGTGAGAAAATTTATAGATACAGAAAAGCTAAATATCCTTATAATCATTTATATTTATTTTATTTAGTTAGTTATATATCCTGAGAAGATAAATTCGAATAAAATTAAAACAACTATTCAAAACTCCCAATATTATTTTTCAAGTAGCCATTTATACTGGCTAAATTACTTTCATTGATATAAAGTTATGAATCGAGACATTAAAACATTAAAATTGCAAAAATTAAAAAACATCCTTCATTCTTATCTGTTTGAGCACTTTACTAGTTTTGATTCAATACGATAAAAGTAGCCTGCTCTCAATCTTATATAGTTAGTATTTTATTTAAAAAATTTTTATTCCTAACTCGTAAAAACAGGAAACATCGTTGACCTTAATATAGGGAGATAGCTCCATTCCTCCAACTTCATTCCTCATTCGTATAACATTCATTATGAAAAATTATATGTGATTCCTTTCTCTTGTTCAAAGCAATATGAATATTTACATGCACTTTAACTTACTCCTCAAATGTATTCTAAAGAACCATATTCATACATTGAAAAAACTCTATGTTCATACTAAGTTGTTAAATTCTTTAAAAAGTAGGTAATCTTATCTTAGCTTAACTAAAACTCAATTATAAAATGTGAACATCAGTAATGGTACATAATATTTAAATTTTTATGAAATATCAAATAGATCCTTAAAATTTACTACTCTACGCTTCTTTATTATCTGTATATTGATTTGTAATTCAGATGTCAATACTATAGATAATAAAGAGTTACAAGTAGCTGAATATGACGATGGTATTATATTAAAGTGAAAAAGTATATGTGTTATTGATTTTTAACACTGGGAAGCTATTACAGGTTAAACAGTGCAGTCCAGTTACCAGGACAGACTCACCTAACCTCGTCAAGTTGCTGATAATACCTGTTGATGGCGATCTAACTTAAGGATCTAATTCTAACGGTTAATGGATTGTACATAGTAGCATCAGAACTAACCGTGGAAGGCACATGGCAATCCAGCTCCCAGAACTAACCTAATCTTGTTAACTGATAGTGATAAAATAGTGTCAAGATAGTGATAAAATCTTTTGATGGGTCTCTAACTTAGATGTAATTACAAAGGTTATGTATAGTGCATAGCAGTATCAGAACTACCTGAGGGAGGCACAGGGGAATCCACTTACCGGAACAGACTTACCTGATCTCGGTAACTGATCCGTTTAGGTTGCTGATAATACCTGTTGATGGGTCTCTAACCTAGGCGTGAACATAACGGTTATGTATAGTGCATAGCAGTATCAGAACTACCTGAGGGAGGCACAGGGGAATCCACTTACCGGAACAGACTTACCTGATCTCGGTAACTGATCCGTCAATATGCTGATAATACCTGTAGATGGGTCTCTAACTTAGATGTAATTACAAAGGTTATGTATAGTGCATAGCAGTATCAGAACTATCTGAGGGAGGCACAGGGGAATCCACTTACCGGAACAGACTTACCTGATCTCGGTAACTGATCCGTTTAGGTTGCTGATAATACCTGTTGATGGGTCTCTAACCTAGGCGTGAACATAACGGTTATGTATAGTGCATAGCAGTATCAGAACTACCTGAGGGAGGCACAGGGGAATCCACTTACCGGAACAGACTTACCTGATCTCGGTAACTGATCCGTCAATATGCTGATAATACCTGTAGATGGGTCTCTAACTTAGATGTAATTACAAAGGTTATGTATAGTGCATAGCAGTATCAGAACTACCTGAGGGAGGCACAGGGGAATCCACTTACCGGAACAGACTTACCTGATCTCGGTAACTGATCCGTCAATATGCTGATAATACCTGTTGATGGGTCTCTAACCTAGGCGTGAATATAACGGTTATGTATAGTGCATAGCAGTATCAGAACTATCTGAGGGAGGCACAGGGGAATCCACTTACCGGAACAGACTTACCTGATCTCGGTAACTGATCCGTCAATATGCTGATAATACCTGTTGATGGGTCTCTAACCTAGGCGTGAACATAACGGTTATGTATAGTGCATAGTAGTATCAGAACTATCTGAGAGAGGCACAGGGGAATCCACTTACCGGAACAGACTTACCTGATCTCGGTAACTGATCCGTCAAGTTGCTGATAATACCTGTTGATGGGTCTCTAACCTAGGCGTGAATATAACGGTTATGTATAGTGCATAGCAGTATCAGAACTATCTGAGGGAGGCACAGGGGAATCCACTTACCGGAACAGACTTACCTGATCTCGGTAACTGATCCGTCAATATGCTGATAATACCTGTTGATGGGTCTCTAACTTAGGCGTGAATATAACGGTTATGTATAGTGCATAGCAGTATCAGAACTACCTGAGGGAGGCACAGGGGCATCCACTTACCGGAACAGACTTACCTGATCTCGGTAACTGATCCGTCAATATGCTGATAATACCTGTTGATGGGTCTCTAACCTAGGCGTGAATATAACGGGTATGTATAGTGCATAGCAGTATCAGAACTACCTGAGGGAGGCACAGGGGCATCCACTTACCGGAACAGACTTACCTGATCTCGGTAACTGATCCGTCAATATGCTGATAATACCTGTTGATGGGTCTCTAACTTAGGCGTGAATATAACGGTTATGTATAGTGCATAGCAGTATCAGAACTATCTGAGAGAGGCACAGGGGCATCCACTTATCGGAACAGACTTACCTGATCTCGGTAACTGATCCGTCAATATGCTGATAATACCTGTTGATGGGTCTCTAACCTAGGCGTGAATATAACGGTTATGTATAGTGCATAGCAGTATCAGAACTACCTGAGAGAGGCACAGGGGAATCCACTTACCGGAACAGACTTACCTGATCTCGGTAACTGATGCGTCAATATGCTGATAATACCTGTTGATGGGTCTCTAACCTAGGCGTGAATATAACGGTTATGTATAGTGCATAGCAGTATCAGAACTACCTGAGAGAGGCACAGGCGCATCCACTTACCGGAACACTCTTACCTGATCTCGGTAACTGATCCGTTTAGGTTGCTGATAAGACCTGTTGATGGTTCTCTAACTTAGATGTGTTTATAACGGTTATGTATAGTACATAGCAGTATCAGAACTATCTGAGGGAGGCACAGGGGAATCCACTTACCGGAACAGACTTACCTGATCTCGGTAACTGATCCGTTTAGGTTGCTGATAAGACCTGTTGATGGTTCTCTAACCTAGGCGTGAATATAACGGTTATTTTAGTGCATAGCAGTATCAGAACTATCTGAGGGAGGCACAGGCGCATCCACTTACCGGAACACTCTTACCTGATCTCGGTAACTGATCCGTTTAGGTTGCTGATAAGACCTGTTGATGGTTCTCTAACTTAGATGTGTTTATAACGGTTATGTATAGTACATAGCAGTATCAGAACTATCTGAGGGAGGCACAGGGGCATCCACTTACCGGAACAGACTTACCTGATCTCGGTAACTGATCCGTCTAGATGCTGATACCTGTTAATGGGTTTCTAACTTAGTTGTGATTACAATGGGTAATGCATCAGAACTAACTGAGAAAGGTGTTTGAAACTATAAACTAGTGAAACCACTGATCACAAATATGTTTGATCTATTCTTGGTAACTGAGCACCATAATGTAATTATTATGTAGCCACCAAACATACTAGTTTAGAGCATAGTTTATGCCAGTGTCAGACTTTTCTAACAGCTCATATAATTCATGCTACATACAGACATGCATTCATTGAAGTCATTTTAACTTCGTATGTGCAGTGGTAACTTTATTGTTGGGCCTAATAGTTCGGAATTATTGCCTTAGTAGTTCTTACACACTAGGGTGAACAGCTCCATCGATCTGTAACGTAATTCCTTTATTGAAGTAAAAACTTCTCATTGGTCAATCAGAAACTCATCACTTTACACGATTTGCTTGACCACAATGTAACAATTTTTTGTTTCAAATGAATTTTTAAACTAAATATGAACAAACACACCCTTCAATGCGTGCGGGAACAATGAGATGACTATAAAAATAAATATTATTTATTGTTTGATTTTAATTTAAATCTATGTAAATAATATCTAAACATTCGTAAACATTATTTTAACTAAAATATACATTTTAACTTGTAACGTGTTTAAAATCCTAGTTTCATATAATTTATATTCAAGGACCAGGTATGTTGGTGCACCTTCACAGAACACGTACCGTAATTGCAGACGGCTATAAATTAAAGTTGTACCATGCCGGAGACAAGCCAGTAACATAAGCCTTGCTGGGAACTGTGAGAGATGTTAAGCTGTATGTAGGATGACAGATGGAGAAGCTTAAGGGTTCAATCGCAAGACCCCGTGACGAGAGGGGGAGGGGCATCCCTTACGGCGCTATAGGGGTCAACACGTGTTATTGCAGTATTGGAGTAACTAGATAAAGTATTGGTAGTGATAGATGCAGATTGTCTAATAATTTCACTAATGTACAGATATTACATTTTATCAAAAAATAGTGTACTGATTATTTTGTAATATAATTTTCATAAAAATATTATAAACCATCTTAATCATACATTATTTATTAATTGTTCAGGATGTAAAATAATTATTAGATTATTTCAACGTATACATACTTCAGCTTCGGCAATCGCATATGTTATAGGATTGCTTGTCAGGCAAATAATTCGTATAATATGTCTCGTTTCTCGATTCGTCTTCTGTGTCTGTATGTGTTTCGTACATAACTTTTAATATCTCAAACCCGTTTAGCATCCAATAGTGGCTTTTGGTATGAAATTTGACATTGGAAAAAACATTTTATGTAAAAAGTCTGTTTGTCTAAGATTATCAGTTTAAAAATGGTGGCTGTCTAAAAACTTCAAAGTCAAATATAAAAGAAAACCTACTTGTTGTACCCAGAATTGATAAAATAAAATATTTATAGAACAATTGCCGAGGTCAATAATATGCTCCTTTAAAAAATCGGGTGCTAAATAACAGAGAAATCTTTTTTTTTTTTTTATTGTAAGCGTTGTCATCTGGATAGAGTGTGACCTGGCAAACAATCCTCGAAGATGGACACCATGTATAGTACATTTATTCACAATCTTCACGTATTTAGTTAATGTGTCGAATGATTGTATGTATATGTAGTTAATGTGTCGAATGAATGTATGTATACGTAGTTAATGTATCGAATGAGTGTATTTATATGTAGTTAATGTGTCGAATGAGTGTATGTATACGTAGTTAATGTATCGAATGAGTGTATTTATATGTAGTTAATGTGTCGAATGAGTGTATGTATACGTAGTTAATGTGTCGAATGATTGTATGTATATGTAGTTAATGTGTCGAATGAATGTATGTATACGTAGTTAATGTATCGAATGAGTGTATTTATATGTAGTTAATGTGTCGAATGAGTGTATGTATACGTAGTTAATGTATCGAATGAGTGTATTTATATGTAGTTAATGTGTCGAATGAGTGTATGTATACGTAGTTAATGTGTCGAATGATTGTATGTATATGTAGTTAATGTATCGAATGATTGTATGTATATGTAGTTAATGTGTCGAATGAATGTATGTATACGTAGTTAATGTATCGAATGAGTGTATTTATATGTAGTTAATGTGTCGAATGAGTGTATGTATACGTAGTTAATGTGTCGAATGATTGTATGTATATGTAGTTAATGTGTCGAATGAATGTATGTATACGTAGTTAATGTATCGAATGAGTGTATTTATATGTAGTTAATGTGTCGAATGAGTGTATGTATACGTAGTTAATGTATCGAATGAGTGTATTTATATGTAGTTAATGTGTCGAATGAATGTATGTATACGTAGTTAATGTGTCGAATGATTGTATGTATATGTAGTTAATGTATCGAATGAGTGTATGTATATGTAGTTAATGTATCGAATGAGTGTATGTATACGTAGTTAATGTATCGAATGAGTGTATTTATATGTAGTTAATGTGTCGAATGAGTGTATGTATACGTAGTTAATGTGTCGAATGATTGTATGTATATGTAGTTAATGTGTCGAATGATTGTATGTATACGTAGTTAATGTATCGAATGAGTGTATTTATATGTAGTTAATGTGTCGAATGAGTGTATGTATACGTAGTTAATGTATCGAATGAATGTATGTATACGTAGTTAATGTATCGAATGAGTGTATGAATACGTAGTTAATGTGTCGAATGAGGTTATGTATACGTATAATGTATCGACATCGAATGCGTTTATAGTGAATATGGATAGTCAGAGTAATAAATAAATAAATGAGGTCCCTATTTTGGAAAGGTTTTCAACAAATAATGCTGGTTTACAAAACAACTCAAGTCATACTACAATTATTTAAAAAGTTAAAAGATAATTTTAATTATTCATAATTAAAACATAAAGTTATGTATACAGTACAGTTATATATGGATGAATGAATAACTTTTCCATATATAACTGGTTATGAAAACAATGGTTTTCCTATAAGGAAAGTGACTGGTGTGTAAGAGTACATACAATTTATTATGAATTATGAATCACTTATAAATATGAACCATGTTTGAGTATCAGCTCTCTGCCCTCAACGCAGACATTATGTGTACTCGAGTCTGAAGGTTATTCACTAAGATATTGAGTGACCTACGAACAATCCAAACTAAAGAACTATTTTCATCATTGTTTGATTATAAGTTTAGACATACGCATTTCTTTATTTTATCATACATTTAATAACTTTTATCCCAATTGAAACAAAAAGTACTAGAATACCTTAAAATTTTCACTGAGCATCAATTTTAACGTTTTTATATTTTAATACGTGGTCGCCAGGGGTATTTTCCATAAATTTTATAAATTTGAAAATTGTAACGTTTCAACGAAAAAAGATCTTGGCTTCTAGACCTCATAAAATAAATACTTGGTCACGTTGTAATCTTAACGAAATGTATAGTTATGATACATTACTTTTATATGCATAAGTAAATACAGTGATTTTAAATACATCTATTTAAAGTCACTTTACATTATTTAGTTATAATTTATTAAAATTAATATCAAATCACTGCATATGGCAATGTCCATTAAGTGTCTGCAGAGGCTGTCGGGCATGTTGGTTTTAATCCCATAAGAACAATGTTTTTTGTAAATTCATATTTTATCGTTATTTATTGACCAAAAGTTGTGTATGAGCTGTCCTGTTAAACGTTATCACATTACGCATTGGATAAGCTTTTGATATTTTAAATGCATATGCCTAGTTTTAAAAAACAGGCGCAAATAAAAATGACAAACTAAATAAAATTTTATATATATATTTTTAATTAATTATGAATTCACAAAGCAATTCCAATACGCTATTTCCGTCATAAAATGCAATTAGTTTGGACAAATCCTTTTAAAAATAACTGTTTAATTTGGATACGCCTGATTATATGTCCGGTTCGAAAATAACATTGTTCTTACGGGATTAAACCGACGTGGCCGACAGCCTCTGTAGACTCTTAAGAAAAACCTGCTAGCTCATAGACCATAGTTCTAAGTAGATCAACAACGAACTTCTCTGTGAGGACGCACCAGGTTAGGTTTAGAGTCAGTCTTCTACCACTCAACAGGGGCAGCTCGTTTACACTACCAATCGTAGACTCTACGAACCTCTATTTCAGCAAGTAAGTGCTATACAGGTTCGTTTACTTTACCAATCGTAGACTCTACGAACCTCTATCTCAGTAAGTAAGTGCTGTACCGGTTCGTTTACACCGTTACACCGGTAGATCTACGTCATTTTTAACCAGTTAAATAAAATTTTCTGGTTCGTTTACTCTACCAATCGTTGATCTACGAACCTCTTGCGAACTGAAAATATGGACAGGTTCAATTACACTACCGATCGTAGTTAGTTTAAAACTCAACACTAGAACCTCAACTCCACTACCCAACAGTTAAAGCCAATGATGATAAATTTACTACCCTTATTACTGCCTAAAATATACTAACTTCTGTAGTTAAACTTACTAACAATAAGAATACTAAACAATAAGATTATACCGTAGTTAAACACATTATAATCTTATTTTCTTATGCCACAATTTATGTATAGGCTATTGTTACAATTGTAACAATAAGAATACTAAACAATAAGATCATACCGTAGTTAAACACATTATAATCTTATTTTCTTATGCCACAATTTATGTATAGGCTATTGTTACAATTGTAACAATAAGAATACTAAACAATAAGATCATACCGTAGTTAAACACATTATAATCTTATTTTCTTATGCCACAATTTATGTATAGGCTATTGTTACAATTGTAACAATAAGAATACTAAACAATAAGATCATACCGTAGTTAAACACATTATAATCTTATTTTCTTATGCCACAATTTATGTATAGGCTATTGTTACAATTGTAACAATAAGAATACTAAACAATAAGATCATACCGTAGTTAAACACATTATAATCTTATTTTCTTATGCCACAATTTATGTATAGGCTATTGTTAACAAAGAAATAGCTTGTAGTAATACAGTGTACATTATATCCTCAGGTATTTTAGAACTATTGAAAATGTGAGAAGTAAGAGTGCTTGGAATGTCTTCCAATATAGGGCAAAATCAATATTAGGGGACATAGCAGTGTCTAGACGGTGGTGCAGGCCTCCCCACCCTTCTCTTCCTTTCGCCCGACGACTTTCACGTTAAATACCCAGGTTAAAGGAGTGTATATAAACACGCTTTATTAGAAGAGTGAATAAATATTGTTTAATGACGGTTAATTTACTAAAAAATGCACGCGGTAGAGGGAATTGAATTACGAAATAGTGATCTGGTGTAATGACACAAACAGTAGTGTTTGTAAAAAAGCTGCAAAATAATTATTAAATAAAAAGCATTTAAGTATATTTTTTATAATATGTATGCGTTACAAACAATAATTTACTTTAAATAATATAGTTACAATGTATTCGGCACTGATGGCGTAGTGCTGTAACCCAGCTACTTGATATGACGTGTTGAGGAGATTCTAGGTGATAGGTTCTATGCTCGGTCCTCTTAACAACAACACGGCGTTCGCTCAATAGTTGCCATCAACGTGGATACTACTGGAGAAATGTGGGTGTCCATGTTGGGTGGTAGTCAATGTACGGATATTGTGTAGGGAAGATAACTGAGTATCAGGATTGTAGATTAGCTGAAAATCATACCAATCCTACGTGTTTCAGATTCCACGTAAAGCTGTAGGTCACTTATTTGCTCTGGCTATTGGGCTATTAATAAATAGCTCTTTCTGAGAAACATTCAACCTTAGTTAGTAACAATGACCACATTCGTTCATCTACATTAGTCACATGCGTTCGCCTCTCATATTCACCTATATCTTGTCGATCGGCGTGTTAGTAATGAATAATCATGTTACATATGACATAAACAAATACAATAAACTAAAACATTAGGTATATTTAGATGAAATTTCCTACTCATTATCTTCTTGTCGTAATAATTACTTATGAGAAATACTTGAGAAGTCTTTCGAACACAATATAAAATATAAATATGGTTTTTATTAAATATTGGTTTCAATCTACTTGAGCCTACCCAAACAACCGATAGCTCTCAACATTACTAAACCAAGATGTATGATTAGTTGAGGCTATTGGTCTAAGAGTTCCAGAACATACTTTTCGCTCAAGAGATCCTTTTGCTTGCTTATACTTTGGAGTGAGAGATCCAGTGGTCAGATGTTATAGCTTTGGAAACAGGTGTCAAAACCTAAATTTTTTGACTACAATAATTACCAATTTTAAGCATTCTTTAAGTAACATTTAATTCCTCAATGTATGAATAAACTCACACCTAGCTAGTTAAGCCCCATTTAATTCTTCAATGTATGACTAAACTCACATCTAGCCAGTTAAGCCCCATTTAATTCTTCAATGTATGACTAAACTCACACCTAGCCAGTTAAGCCTAATTTCTCAAATGTTCCATGTTTGGGCCTGGTGGCTGTTTTGGACACGTGAGAGTTCAACTGGTCAGCGTTATGACCAGTGGGTGAATATAAATATTAAATAAATAAGTAAACAAATTACGTGAAGGGGAGAGAAATATATTGACACCAAGAGGAATGAAAAAGTGAATGTATTTGCAGAGCAAGATTACAACAAACCTCCACTATAAAATACAACATTTAGCTGAAAACTAACCATACTTTAGGGTAAGAATCATGCATGAATCATGTTTGGGGACAGTACCCTAAACGTTCAAGGGATCGATACCAAACACTTTATGTTCAGTAAAGAAGATAATATATACATTAAACTAATGAAATGAAAATAGTTTATCCCAGAAAAACATTGTTTGTCTAAATTAGCATAAATAAGAATTCTGGAATTATAATTATCATGTTCTTCAGTAAAGATGACAATCAGAAAGATAATAATGTTTTTTTTTCAGCCACTCAATACAGTAGTTATTTTGCCTCATTATAGGATGGATGCCCGAGACATTTTCATTAAAGTGAAGTGAGTATCTTTCAATCAATCAAGAGGTGATTGAGAAAATATACCTTTTAACTCTCTTACTGCACTTAGTAGTGGTAACACTTAATATACTGTTGTACTATTGATTTTAATACTACAAACCACAAATAATTTTATAATTACTCTTCACTATTAAGAAAAAAATGGGTTGTTACCCCCGACACCCCTCACCCAAACTCAACATTTTTCAAATTGTAGTACCTGTAATGAAAGCCTACGTTAAAATTTATAGTTTTGGTACAACAAAATTTTAAACCAAACCAACGGTTTAGTGATTGTGTATTTAATTTTAACCTGTGTAAAAATAAGTTCCCCACATAACTATGTCAATTTTTTCGTATTTAAGCAACAAATGTGGCAAATTTTCAAATAAATACCCAGCATATACACAAGAGTAAAGAGTAAGCCCTTAATAGTTGTTATTTGGTTTTAATCAGTTCATTAAGTTAAGCCAATGAACCAACTTTTGAAGTAAAAATAACCTGACACTAAAACGATTTATAAATGGGTGTAAATATGATGTGTTCACAATGAATGTAATCACCATTGGTGGGGTAAGGGGGGTGATAGTTTTTGACTAAACCCCTACACATCTACTGGGCTACAGGTCCAGGCCTGTGATTGGATTGCTATCAGCTGGTATAGGCGCCTACATTAGCTAAGGGACCTGCCATATTACTCAACCAGCCCCATCCAATCCCTGGTGACTCGTGTGATTTATAGTGTCTAACAAAACATGTGTCATCACTGTACAGCACCCCTCTCCCAATTAACATTCCAAAGCCATTTTTAAACTTGCCAAATCTAAGATTAATTAAGACGGATGAGGGAAGCGACTCTCCGGTTGCATTTGCCACTTAAGGAAATCCAATCTTCCCACCCCAGCCTTCAATTATTTACTTGGTCTGTTTATAGTCACCCTCCGGTTTTTGTACCAGCTCGCCCAAGATGCTGTAATTTACAGCTGATTTGATTGTTTTTCCGGCAACCGAAATATTTATTCAGAACTTTCCGCTGGGTGTAAATTGTAATCAGACTGTTCAAATAGAGTTTACAAAGGTGATTTATTTGGATTACAATCTTTTTGTTTAATTCTCTCAGGAATTTCCCTTTTAAAATTCTAAGAATTAACACGTTTTATATTCATGTCATTTAAAATATTGAACATAAACAAAAATTAATATCATTTAGATTTCCTTCTACATCCTCTTTTTAAATAAATTTTCTCTTTATAACAATGTTTTGAGAGCTCTATTATACATAATTATCTATGTAGGCTATCTGAATTTAAAAGGTAACTCGTCTATTAATTATTTAAGATCCTAAAAGTTTATTTTTTATAATACTTTGATAAATAAACATTTAACTTAATATCTACAAATTATTATTGCTGAGCTATATGTATATTCTGAGTTTTTATGCACCATAAAAATATTTGTCATAAAGGAAAGAATCGTAATGTTTGCCTGGGAGTCTTTTTGATGGGATAATGTGTAAAGAATCATCAAATCTTTAGCACTCAAGTGGTTTATAAGTCCATGGGATTGACCTTGGTGCTTGATATAATGACAAAGGAATGTAAGTTTAAAATTATAAATTTAATTAGTTAATAGTAGGAATATACTTTTAAATAACACAATGTACTTGAACTAGTTGTGAGATTCGCTATTGATCCAATAGTGTAACCACATTTAAAAACGTTCGATTCCTGTACAATTGGCAAGCTGAAAGACAGAGTGACAGACGTTCCATATCGCTTACAGTGAAGTGATAATTTTAGATCAATTACTATTCATTTCTCCTGAAACAATAAGGCAATTTAAACTTCCATAAAATATTTTAAATTTACAATAGTAGGTTACTACAAAATAGAATATTAAGTCAGTTATATAAATTATTAACTCGTTTTTAGAAGTAATGTGATGCTAGTCGTATAAATTGCGAGTCTTCAAAGTCTACCACTAAATACTTTTAAGAGTAAAATACATGACTGGTTAGCCACCAATCCATTGTATGATCTGAGTGAGTTTTTTTATACTAATATTAATGTAGTGTAGGCTAATATATTTTGTTTTGTGTATATATATTTTACTGATTTCAAGTTTTGTGTTGTTTATACTAAATATTTTGTTGCACTCTATTAAACCAAATGTAGGTATTTAGTTCAATAGTAATTACTATCACAATTTTGTTGTTGGATTACAATTTATATAACAGCCTTTGTATAGAATTACTAAATATAGCCTTATTTTAATATTAATGATATTAATGTAGTGTGGATATTATGTGTATCCACACCCCATTTACCATTATACTTAACCCATTTATTGTATTTTGAATTGTAAAATTTAGCAGGTTTTGTATGGAACCTTAAATGTAAAATATTAATAAATTTAGTGTAAAATCTTGACGTTGTCTAATGCTATGTAAGGCTTTCTGACAGTAATATTTTATTTATTTATAGAAATTTGTATATAATAGAATAACAAACTTCAGAATAATTGGTTACTTCAAAAGGCTATTTAATGTAAATTTTAGAACCTAACCTTTCAATGTTTTAAAATATAAGTAGTTTTTACCAACAAACCAGACATTGAACACTCTGCACGTGATGTATTAAGTGAGGTAATCTTTATGGTGGTGCAATCGGTTTTCGGCGAGTTGATTATTTTCCAATTTTATAATCAACATTAGTTAATGTACCTTCCTTTGAGAAAGGAATAATTTAAAAAAATTAACCACTTTATTAGAACTTGTGGCCTTATGAAGTGGTGAATCTAACTGATTTAAAATCAATCATAAGACAAAACCGTTCAAAGTACAAGTTTATCTTTTTTATAACTACGTTTATTGCACATAACTGAGGGGATTAACATGTTTATCACTTTTAAAAATGTTAAAATATTTATAATTTTAAAGGTTAAAAGAGGTATTCTTTAACTTTAAAATTATAAATATTTTTACATTTAAAAAAATGAAAACATCTTATTCCCTTCAGTTATGTGTAAAAAACGTAGTTATAAAAAAAATAAACTTGTACTATAAACGGTTTTATTTTATGCTTGATTTAAAATCAACTAAATTCACCACTTCATAAGGCCACAAGTTTTAATGTAGTGGTTAAATAATTTTTTATTTTTATTTTCCTGTCTCAAGGGAAGGTACATTAACTAATTTTGACTATAAAATTGAAAAATAATCAACTCACTGACAACCGTTTGCACCACTTAAGGTCGATGCGACACGTATAACAAGTTAGAGCAGTTCTTATCAACAGTTAAGAAGGCACTGCTCCTTAGTTTAGTTTGTTATTTTGGGATACTATGGGGATCGTACAATTGGTGAGGTGGGGTAAACTATCCTAAGAGCCAATATGGGCCATATACCTAATTAGGGCAGTTTATCGACAGTTAAGACGGCACTGCTCCTTAGTTTAGTTTGTTATTTTGGGATACTATGGGGATCGTTCAATTGGTGAGGTGGGGTTAACTATCCTAATAGCTAATGTGGGCCATATACCTAATTAGGGCAGTTTATCGACAGTTAAGAAGGCACTGCTCCTTAGTTTAGTTTGTTATTTTGGGATACTATGAGGATCGTACAATATGGATCGTGGAGTAAATGATCCTAAGAGCCAATGTACCTAATTAGGGTACAGTTAGTTTGATTTTGCCTGAAAAGAATTAGTTAATTTTATTTATTTGTTTGAAATTAGAATAACGCCATGTTAGCAAATAACGTGGTGTTAGGTAATATTTTTTGTTACCTTTCAATTAATTCTTTATAAAAACAACCATCCTGTATCGGGAATCGTTTAACCCTAACTAAACACTGTTCATACTTCGTATACTATAAATACATGACAGGAAGAATATATTCAAAGTGTAATATAAAAATCGTGAAGATATTTTACGCCAGTCTATAGCTTCTTTAATATTATATCAATACATTTATTTACAAATTTGATGCATACAATGGTCGTAGAAAGATATTATAAATTGCTTAAATTAAAAAAAATGCTGTTTCCAAGTTGTTTAATTCCAGTGATGTCACGCCGGACCAGTCATGCCAAAGGCATGCGATGGATTCTAACGACTTTTTGCAGACAACCCCTAATTTACGACACAGCACATTGCAGGGCAGCTAGGTCACGCCTCCCTCGATAACAGTAGCATTTTATGTTTGGGAACATTTGTTCCGCGCGACAACAGCAGACGAAATGAAATGAACTACAAATGAAATGAAGGGTAGTGGTTAAATGTAGCGAGGGGGCTGTAAATGAAAAAATGTGTTGTATTTGGAGGGGTAGGTGTGTTGATATTGGTAAAACAAGCCTGGCGGGCTCGTGGGGAGCTAATATACCGGCTATCCCCTAACCCTTCATTATTGCACGTGGCATGTGTGAGTGTGCGTATGTGTTGGTGTGCTTAGAAGTTCGTATGTCTTGACTGTAGAAGACGGAACTTACACACTTTAAATAATTTCCCCAAATATAACGTATTGAAGCAATAAAAATAAGAAATTGAATCGTGAGTGTAAAATATAAGTAGCTCAACATAAAACCTAAACGTTTTAAAAGAACATTTCATTTTATTTGCTGTCACAATCTTGTTGCAATCACGAGGGTAGTTACCAAAAAAAAAAAAAGAAAATAAAAATAAAAAAATAACTTGACTAGCTACAATGTTATTTATAGACTTTTGCTATTTATATTATATTTGTACATAGTATATCTTCTGAGGACCATGTTTTGTACATTTTAACTTTTTACATACAAACTTCTTTGATTTTTCGATAAAAACCTTCATGTGACGTTCGATTTATGTCATTTGTGATTTTTTATGTCATCCATGTGACATTTTGAAAGAACGTTAGAAGTAATAAGAATCTTTATTTTATCATTGTAAGCTTAGTATTTAGAATGTTCATTATTTTATTGCCATCATCTCCATCGTGTTATTAATGTATAATTTTGTTTAATGAACTGCAATAATATAGCTAGGTTTAAACCTGTATTTGGCATGAAAAATAAATTAAAACACTTAAAATATATATCTTTAGAAATTAGACAGAATTGAAGACAGTCTTTCCTATATTTTCAAACATGCTTGTCCCTTTAATGTAACATTGTTAAGTTAGTTACATTTTTAAAATTAATACTAAATTGAACAAAGGATTGGTATAGTAAACCATTATTTAGTTAAATTAGTGTAGCTGAATTAGTTACTAGGAATACTTTTGATCTTAATGATATATTTAGTTATAGGCAACAAAATAAATATATTTCAAACTATGGAAGAAAATTGTTGTGAGAGTGTATTAGAAAGGAATGGGGCAACCTATGGTAGGTTATTTGTTAGAGGGTGGAGATAATAGGGAATAGCCGCATTTGAACCGCGTAATTGTAGTGAGGACGTTGAAGGGGTTATCTTCACATGGCTTCAGTTCGTTGGCAATAGCAGTCAGTTTGCCATAAAATGGCACAGTGCACGGTGGAGCATGGAGTACTGGCTTACCCACGGCATCCGTATACGAATGGTAGCACTTACCCCGGGCCTGTGATATGAAATATCAGGCATCTTCATTTTCAAGGGTGAAAGCTTCCCCTAGTAGAAAATAACTTTCGAATGTTCAATTCGAGCGTGTAATTGATTTTAATCGTCTTTGCATAGGTGCCAGAACGAAAATTACGTGCGCAAGATGTGTACATAGAAGTCACCCCGAGCATAGTGCTATGGAAAGGACTCATCCTGTGGGTGCACTTTATTAAAACCCCAACACCACTGTACGAGAACGGATGGGTGGGTAATGGGAGTGCTATTAATGTTATTTGTTGAAAGAGTGGGTGGAGAGGGGGCATTAATGTTTTTTGTTGAAAGAGTGGATGGGAGGGCCATTAATGTTGTTTGTTGAAAGAATGGGTGCGAAGGCTATTAATGATGTTTATTAAAGAGTGGGTGGGGCCATCAATTTTGTTTTTATAAGGGTAAGTCCAGTTCCAAGGGATGAAAAAATGGAAAATTTTAGGTAACCTTTTTTTATCACAATAATGACTTTTTTACTGTAAGAAAAAAGTATATGAAAGTTACTAAACTAAATTATTAAATTCTATCACTTGGTTTTATATTTTGGCTTTTTAAAACAAATATAACACGTACAGTTTTGTTATGCTGCCTGGAACACTCCCAGTGAAAATAACGTACAAGTCCCACCGGGCGAGGACGTCGCGACTCGATGTTACTATTGGTTTCGAAAGGGGCTTTTACGGATTCAGACGGTAATGAAATTTTATCTGGGCACATTTCCTCGGGACAATTTCCTCCTAGGGAACGAATAAAGTGGGAAACTAACGAAGTCTCCCCACTGAACCCTTCATCGACCTGCAGATCGGGGAACATCCCTAAATTAGTATCTCATTACACTTACACCATTAACTTCCCTCACAAAAATAAGCTGTTACGGAGATCTGTGATGTCAGTGCATACTATAATATCTAATTTCATGGGCCATATAAATAATTAGTTTTTGCTTTACACTTAGACAAGATTGTAGAGGATTGAGAAGAAAGCACATGGAACTGTAGTTAAATATTGTTTTCGTTGTTTATTTAGGAGGGTAAATTCTAACGATAAATCGAAACATCGTACTAACTAAATACACACGAGTAAAAATCAGAAAGGACCAGGTATACATTTGTCTTATTATTTAATTTAATAGAGTAAAAGGAGACTAGTACTAAATAGTGCGTAAGGACAAAATGTGGTCGGAGATAAAAATTGTGTTTAAAAAGAAAATTATTTATATAATTGACTAACACAGAACCCGTTCTTCGTAGGGGTTTAAGTTGATTTATATTGTGCTTATTGCATTCATACAATAATAATAAAAATAATAATACAAAACATGTATCTACTGGCATCTGTATAATGCAAGAGTGCGTTGTGGTCACAGTACCCCTAGGAAAGAAGACTGTAGGTATCACATGACGTCACATGGGCGAAATGGCAACAAAAAATATAAAAATATTGTTTTAATTTTCGTACTTTACAATTCCAGCTGATAAGTGGAAAATAACTTGCTTACTATCCATGTGATTGGTAGATTTAGTTACAAGTGTTTTATCAAATAATCGAACCAGGTGATTTCGGCCATATGACATATTACAATCTACTGACAGCCTCGTCTTGATACCTACCGTCTTTTCTAGTTACCGTGGTTGTGGTTAGGTTTGGTCTGGTATTTACTTCAGAAGTATGTAAGTTGTTTATTTATTCCAACCTGAAACTACTATAAACAATTAACTGCCATATGGGTTGCATTGCTACTTCTTAGAACCCCTGGGGTGGTTTCCTGATGGAATAAAAATAAAGACCTATGTGTTAACAAGACACCATAAGATTGGCCATACAAAGTTTCAGATGACTAGTTTCAGTATTTTTTTGCGTGATAGAGTAAAAAAAAAAAAAAAAAAAAAAAAAAAAAAAAACGTACTCACGCACGCACCATTAGATTTTTATATAATAGCAAGATTACAGTTCAATTATTGCAGTATGTGTAACAGATAAACAATAACACCCAGAGGCTGTGTTGTTTATGTCCAGTTTAATGTAAAATATGCAAATTATTGAAAAACCAAATCATAAAATACATCTGGTGTGCAGTTGTAATGCTATATTTCATGAGACTGATTGGTTAATTCATTAGGACGACACCTTTTCCCATTTCTACCATTGAGACAAATAAAAGACAAAAGAAATTAATAAAAATACATTAGACCATTTTGTTTCTAAATATACTCATACAAAAATATCAATATCCAGGTATCGAACTTACTTATTAACAGTGTTTTTGAATTCTTCAGGTTAAGCCGGGAATTTTTACCAAACCTAACCATGCTACCGTCCTTTTTTGTCTTATATTTTTTTTTTATTCATTAAAAGTACGTTAAGCAATTTTGTCTCATTCCATAACTAGAATGCAGTGGTTTTCAATATTTTCCCAGTTGCGTACACTTTACCGATTTGTTTAAATAAATTAAACTCCTTGACGACTATATTTTAATAACTAGAAAAGTTCGAGTCGCTTGAATATAGGGAGATTTACTAGAAATGAGAATGTTGAGTGAACTTAAATTTAAATAACTCTTGTTGATGGTATTATTTAAGTACTACTAAACGGTAAAAATACAGCATCCTTTTAAACATGTAATTTGCAAATCGTATTGGCCAAATTTGGATTTTGAAGTACACTCTAAAAATGTTCCCGTACCCAAAAGGTGTACGCGTAATGGGAACCGCTGTACTAGTGTCCATGTTCCTTCAAAGGTCAAAATATTTCATATTTGTTTAATCACATATAATTATAATTAATAAATATAATTAATAATTAATTAATTAATAATTAATAATAATTAATCACCTGATAATTCATATATCCTCTGCCCTTAAGTACTCTTTATTCAACAAGTAATTGAAATTATTTTAATTCGTAAAGGAACTGCATCACTAGTCACTTACAACTCTCACTGAAACTGAAAGCTATCGAGGTTCGAATGTTTCAGTGAAGTCGAAAGGGGAATCAGATCTGACGGAACCAAGCCTCTCTCAAATAATTAGACAAGTGGTGTTAAGGTCCGTGGGCAGTTATGATAAGAGGCCTGCACTTCCTGTGGGCAGGACTAAAAAGTCCGCAACAATCAATAGCTGACAGGACACCAGCACACCCTCATGGCGGCTAGTGGAAATACGATAACACAGACGGTGCTGCTGCAGGGCGGACATCAGGCCTACTTCAAGCACGACCCTAATGAATTACGTAATACACTCAATAATTTATCGTAATACAAATTAAATGTTATATTCCTAATTGATGTCAAAGTCTATCATAAATAACTCAGTAAAAAGTATGAATAAATACATTTCTTTGTTTATTAAAAATATTATATTCTTAACTTCATAACTATTCATGAATCACTTTATAACAACTAGATACGTCTAACTGATAAATAAATTACCAATCGTAATGAATATTATTTCTAGAATAATAGTTAGTGAAACTAGAATAACATACTTTGAGACGTTTAAGTTAGATTTACTCACACATTTTTTTTTCCTTTTTGTAATGTTATACATAATGATAGTTCAAAAATAAAGCATAATGAAGTATAGAAAAATACAGTTTACACTATATATATATGTATACTCGTACATACACTTCTTTTTCTGTACTCTTGTTTATTTCATTTAAACAATGACGGTGTGTTTTTACCTTTAAAGCATTATAAAATTTCTGGAATTAATGCTTTTTACTTTTTAAATTTTCCCTAAAATTGGATATAGAATTAAATTAATTAAATAAACGATAATTTATATTACAGGGATAGGACTGTAATGTTCCCTCAAATCATTGAAAATGTTAAATAAATATAAACATTACATTGGTACAACTGTTAATGTTAGAAAAAAATAAATAGTTCAAGCATGGCAGCAGGTTGAATTTAGAGGCAAATGGAAGCAAATGGAAGCTGAGTGGAAGTCACATCGAAGTTGGAGAGTGTCAAATTTTAAAGATTACAAGATTAAAATTGTTTGGTAGGCTTTTTGATGTTCTATTTCCATTATTTTCACTAGATCCTGGAAATTGATCTTACCCGTTTCATAGCATCATTTTTATTTATTCAGGCCATCGCCGGAAATGTTATACAGATTAAATAGTTTTGTGCAAAAAAAAAAAAAACACCGTTTTATGGTTTTTACATGGTTTGGTGAAGTATACTTATGGACTGATATATTCAGTCAGATCTATTTACTTCAGAATTTATTATAATTATACATTCCAAGGAGAAACATATTATGGTGTCTATGGAAATATGTGACAAATATGAGATCTTCAAAGTCAAAGTCCATCATCATGAAAACCAGGAAAAAGTTAAAAAATATATCAAATTTAATGTGCACAATGATGGTTGTGAAGGGTACCGTTTTGCTCAAGCGTATAGCGTGAGTTAGAGGACCAAAAGTAGATGGAAAAGTCATCAAAACCCGAATAAGTAAATATTATGCAGTCCACTACACAAATAAAAATTCAGCCTTTCGCTAAGCCCACTATGCACACAGGCTAACAGGAACATAAAAAGTAGGTTTATTTATTATTTTGCAGACTATTTTTAATAAGTTTATATTTCTTGTAACTTATAATATTTCTTTATGCTCCTTCATAACTTGCTGTTCAATAAAATAATTTCTGACTAAACTATTGCCCTGGTTACGGTGTGCGAATTAATTTTACGATTTATTTATTAAATAGTTTAACTTGAGTGTAACTATACATTTAAACAATTTTAAATTATAAAATATCTTCAAGAAGTAAAAAATTAATTTTAAAATATGCTAACCCTATTTTTACTGTTTAAAAAATTTTGTTAAATTTCATAGTTATAATATATTGAATTAAGAATAGAGAAAATGAAT